>CM035100.1:52217873-52527264 GCA_020205505.1 Panax japonicus
ACTTTCATAAAATCAAACATGAGGATGATGACAATGATATAAGAATTCAAAAAACAAGTTCAAGAATTAATTTATACAGGAACTAATACGTCCAAATTGTCACATGCTACTTCTTTGTAGAGTAAAATTCAAGAATGCTCAGAAGAATATTTCCATGAAAAGATATTGGATGAAGCGCAAATCAAGGATATTTCACTAATTTCATGGAGTATAGAAGTCAAAACTTTAACCAACTGAGTATAATAAAGAATGGAATAACAAAATAATCACCATGCATGCGGTACTTCGCATAGACATGTTATTGCAACAGAATAATAATAATAGAATCAGGTAAGGCGTAATACGCACCGATAGGATATTCCAAGAATAATAAAGTGGAATAACAACAGAAATCACCATGCATGCGGTAATTCGCATATACAGGTTATTCCAACAGAATAATAAATAATGGAATCAGGTCTAGCGTAAAATGCACATACAGGATATTCCAACAGAATCATAAAGAATGGAATAACAGAAGAATTTCACCAAGTATACAGGTTATTCCAACGGAATAATAAAGAATGGAATAACAGAAGTTCTTTTCATGAATACAAAAAAGTAATACCTCTTACCTTATAAAGAAGAGTACTCCGATGGTAGGGCGGGGATATACTTGAAGAAACTTGCACTACGCTCAAAGCTTACTTAAACACTAAAGAAATATGCTTAAGATAGAAGAATATTCTCTCTACAGTTTCTCTCTCTAGAGTTTCAGTAATTCGTAAGAAATAATGAAGGAATGAGCTTCTATTTATAGAAGAATGGACTGAATAGTAATCAATCCAGAACGGTCCAGATTGATTTACTTTAAACGGACGGTCCAGATTGGTTTACAATAAAATATATATTCTATTTATAATCTAATAAAATGAATAACTTTTAAAAAGATTTTACTATACAAATACTATGCAGGCACTATGCAAACACTCTGCATAATAAAATATAATATATTCTAATTATTATCTAATAAAACGAATAATTTATAAAAGTATTTTGTTTTATAAAAGATTTTACTATTAGCCTAATAAAATGAATAACTTTATAAAAGTATTCTGTTTATATAAAAAGCTTTTCTGTTTTATTACATTAATACTAATAAAACAAAACTTCATCATCATTATTATTATTCACACTATTAATCGATCAGGTCGTTCCCAGGAAAGGGGGGTTTCCAATAAGGATTTCTCCCTATTGGCGCGCAATTAAGTTACCAAACCTCTCCTTAGTAGAACTTTTAGACATAGTTAATATTTCAAATAATAATATTAATTACTCTGTTAGTCAATTATTGATTTAATAATATGGAAAAAATATTGACAATAATTGAATCAAATAACGTGAGATACTATGTAACAATTATTGAAGCAATAATTGAACAAAACTGAGTGACTTCTCATGTAGCATCAATAATCAATCCGTGTGCTACTATTCAACTACGCGTATTCCTGTACTTTTAACACTGGGCGTTTCAACAGTTAATGGTAAAACGTCCGCCGTTATTTTCATAAATAATTTTTTTGTCATTTTCTCAATCCACAATAATTTCGTTGTGGGGTCCACCAATGATTGTACCATCGTACGAATATTTCCCGACCAATTGAATATTATAAACAACTTTCGTACTTTGTAAAATTTCTAAATATTACCCACAACTATAAAATTATCCAATTCATTTCATAATATTTAAAATGATATTTATAGAAAATTTATTTTTATTCATAAAAGTTGGGGTCTTACATTTCTGCCCTTTTTACCCTTAGCGACGAATGCAAGGAGTTATGCTCTAATTGTCAAGGGTGAAGTCCTGGTGGACGACAATAATGAAGGGACTATCATCATCCTCCTTCTCCCGAATGATGACCATAATGTCAGGACAATCATCGTCTGGAGTGTATCTATTTGTGTGCTCATCATGTAAAAGGATGTGTAGATAAGACAAACTCCTAGCGATGTCTTGTTTACATCTCTGTTCCCTTTCTTCAACTTCGGGATCAGGAATCAGGACCTCATTTGCTCTAACCGATATCGGTTTGGGAAATAGCATAGCCATAACATGGGCTAAAACCTTTACTGGAGACTATATAGGCTCAGGATCAGTAGGTGGAGATAATCTTCGTATGGATGAAGATGAAGGAATCTGTTTATGCTTGTGAGGATTCCTGTGACTGGAGCTATCAGAATAGCCAAATCTAGCTGTCCCTGTTTGACTTGGAACTTGAATTGGGTGCTTAATGCCCTGATGATCTTTGCCCAACCCTTGTCCAGGTTGATGACCCAATGACATCATCTCTTGAGTGGCCGACATTACCTTGGCAGAATCTTGGGTGTGAGAGGTGGTGCCCCAATGGGATGGTAATGAGTGTTGCTCACCTCTAGGGCATGGAAGCTGACCGACTCAACTTCTAAATTGAAGTTGATGAGTGGTATGTCACCTTTTTCAGGACATTTCGGCTCAGCAATAACAGTGACTAGGCTATTGTTGATAATGTACTTGAGTTGCTGGTGAAGGGTGGAAGGGACGACTCCAGGCATATGAATCCATGGTCTTCCCAACAGCAGGTTATATCCTATGGATTTTGAGCACATGAAGGATACACTGAATGTATGTGGACCAATCTCCACTGGCAATTCAATCTTTCCAACAGTGTTTCATTGGGACCCATTAAACACTTTGATAACCGTATGACTGCATTTGATCCTTTTGGGGTTGATATTCATCTTCTCCAAGGTAGCATAAGGACATATATTCAGAGATGAACCTCCATCTATCAAGACTCCACGCACCATGTATCCGGAGGACATAACCGCTATATGCAACGGCTTGCAATGACCAGTCCCTTCAATGGGTATGTCGTCATCAGTGAAAGATATCACATTGTTGTTACAAATATGATCAACCAGATGTTGGAATTTTTCCACATCCACTGATTTTGGTAAATGGGCTTCTTCCAAGACCCATAACAAGATCTTCTTGTGATCTTCGGAAGAGGAAAACCTAGTCCAGTATGGAACTTTTTTGTGGAGCTTCTCTCAAGCTTAAAACCACATTGGCTTCGTTTTGGCCCATGGTACAGAGGAAAAAACTTCAATTTTCTCCATGGGAAACTTTCCCATTTGATTTTGATGGTAGGATTCATCACCCAATGGGGAAGATACAGTTGATTCTCCTTCGATAATGCACAATTGTATGTGTGAGGTAGATCCTTCAACCTGTCCATAATTCCAGGGGACTTTTTTCAAGATAACAACAGGATACTATGGCCTAGATGTTAAGAGAATTTGCTCTAGTGCAGCTACTTTCAAATGATTGTCAGCACCTTTGAGTTGAATTTCTTATATTGTGAGTGGAGTGGTAGCCAAATCATCCTCATCAAATATAACTGCTACGCTATTCTTCCATTTTGTAGGACAAGTATTTCCACTCTCGAGTAACAAAGTGTCATCGTCTGCCATCTTCAGGACATAGTTATCAATTAAATTCTGAATGAGGTGGTGGAGTGGCCAGTATTCTTCTATGTTATGACCACGAGAATGTGAGTGATACTGGCATACTCCATTAGAATTAAACCATCTAGAACGGGGATTGATTGGAGGTTAGAAAGGGATGTAATTCTTCCTTCATTGTCAACATCTGAAATATCTCCTCCATAGGTTGGCCAAGGTATGTAAATTCCCTTTTGTTGGCAAAATCCCGAAGGGCTTTGGCACTTGCTCATTTTGCAACTTTATCCCTTCAGTATTTCACTTTCTAAAAGCCATGATGGAGTATTCATAACAAAAGAAAGGAGACTGGCATGCTCTTGACTGACTAATGATGTGTGACTTGGTGTTGATGGATTACCAGTTCTGCCAATTATCTACTTGCTTACAAAGAGCCTCAATCTTTCGTTCCATCATAAACTGGAACTGTGCATAATCCCATTTATCAGCATTGTCCTTGCTGGTTTGGGAAGATTCAACAATGTAATTGGAACTTTGTCCACTACTCCAATTAATCATATTTACCTCTTCTTCTTTGTGTTGAGGAAGCGGAGGAGGGTGTCTTGCAGATGAGGTTGGTCGGGTTTAGTCACCACAATCTCCCCATTGTCGATCAAATCTTGGATCTTGTGTTTCAAGGCCTAGTAATCTGAGTATCATGTCCCGGTTCCCCAACATGATAAGTACACTTTCGGTGTGTAGCAATGTAACCCTTCCCATTGGGTTGGCTAGTGGAAGAAGATGTGTAATTTTCTTTTGAGTAGTCAGAAGATTGAGAACATTCTTGAACGAATCCCGTAGGACTGTGAACACTCGATTACGTCGGACTTCATCACCCATTTGGCAATGTGGGGGGTTGGAAGACTGTGCCCTGAAAGAGGAGTCGTTTCTCCTTTCGATAGGCATGTTCTGACTACCTTTTTGACCTTTGTAGTATCAAGGAAACATCCTCCACTTTCTTTTTATGGACCCTCCGGGGGGTTGTTTCTATAAGTCTGGACTGGATGTGCACTCAGGCAACAGCTTTCAGAGCGGCTAGGTCTTGAATTTTTCCTGACTTCAATCCCATCTCAACCATCTCTCCATGTTTGATCATTTTAGAAAATGGCTTGCCAATGCCAGCTAAAACTCTCTCATAGAAGGGTGCTTCTTGTATGTCTATGAAGGTCATCACCATTTCTAACTCAGTCATAGAAGGAATAACTTGAGCAGCAAGGCGCCTCCACCTTTGAGCATACTCTCGGAAAGACTCATTAGATTATTTCTTGACCTTGATAATTTGGTACCCGGTCAGGAGCTATAAGAGTTGGAAGTTGTACTGACTAAGGAAGGCATGAGCTAACTCTTCCCAGCTATGTATTTTAGAATTGTCTAATCTAGTATACCCTAGATCGGGCTTCTCCAGTTATACTCTTTGGAACAGCTGCATTCTGAGCTTCTCATCCTCGGCATAAGATTCGAGTTCTCCAATGAACACCTTTAAATATGTGTAAGGATCTCCCAACCCATCATACTTTTCAAATTCAGAAGTCTTGAACTTCTCTGGATAATGAACATCAGGGAATATACAAAGATCAGTATAGAAAACACTCATGTGTGCTCCAATCCCTTTTATAGACCCGACTGCTCTCTTCCATTTGAAGGACCTTTTTCCTGATATAACTGGTGTTTGGATCTTCTTTGAGATGGGTGTTTTCAGGAATTTTGTTGGTTGTATCCAACTGAAGTTTTGAAATTGTTTTATCCGACCTTGTGCTCCTCCCTATGCAGAGGATTTTGTATGTACGAGTATTTGTGAACCCTGAGTAAATTGGTGTAGGTTATTTAAGCAGAACAACCAAATCTGTACTTTGTTTACTTAACCCGTCAAATTCTTCTCGTGAGACAGGAGCAGGATTAGATTGGGTCAGATAAAGACATAATTGGTTGTAGGCTCGTGGCCTTTTTGGACTTTGAAAAGGTAACATGCCCAATTATTTCCCTACAAAAACTTATGTAGTTTAGTCTTAGGGAATGTATAAATGTTTACATTCTACCATAATGTGTCCATTTTAGGAATATTATCCTGTAAAACCGGTGTCATTAGATAACATGTCAAACCTTAATAAACATGTACACATATTCTTCATATTTTCCATTACATAGAGATTGACATGGAATGAAATTACAAGTAATTGTCTTTACAAGTAATTTAAAAATGGAAAGCATGAAGAGACTTTCCTCCGCATTTAGTTTATCAGAGGCTGACCTATCTTAGGTTACTCTCGCGGCTTTTTGGCATGAAGGTTCCCAGATAATCGCAATTTACTTGACGAAAAGTTAATCCGGTCTTTCAACTGGAGCGAATCTAGGTGGTGCCTTTCTTGAGCCTCATTGGAATAGTCTCCCTACGGTCTAGTAATAAAACACCAACAGGATAGCCTTCTGGTGGAGGAACCACATAATATACATTCACATGCAACGTGTCTCACCGTTATGGGAATGATGACATGTGGAATCAATAATATCACAGATAGATATATGCCAGTGCAGTAAGTAAAATGCATTCATACACATTCATAAAAAAATTTAATGCAACATCCACACACAAGCATGTAACAGTTTTAAAAAGCTTGTAATAGCGGCTTAAGTCCTCTTACTGGTTTCCCCAGCAGAGTCGCCACCTGTCGACGTCGGGATTTTTTACTGTCCCTCTTCTGTTCTTGTCTTTTGGTGTTCTCATGTTAGGTGACATTTGTTTGAAAAAACAAGTTGTGAAAAGCTCTGACATTTATATGTCGACGATTTGACTGTAAGAGTCGCCAGTTGGTTTTTTAAATGTTTGTACCACCACAATAGAGAAAAGGTTTGCACATTAACCCAGTGATGTGACACTGCTAAACGAGTCTGTGAAATCAAGATTCATTAGGGTCCGGGGGACTTGCTTATGCGGAGAAAGGTGTTAGACACTCCCCGCTATTCATGTTACCATGGTGACCACCACTTTTTAATTAAATTGTTATATTGAATGTGTGTGTGTGTGTGTGTGGAACAATGTCCAATTTTATTTGGAAGTGGTGCTATGCGTCGTTCGCACTATACTACAAAGGGTTTGAATTTATGTAAAAATTCAGGTTTTAAACAAGATATAACAATGATGTTTTATGAAAGAGGTTTTTCAAACCCTGTGCTCAATTAGTAATTGAGGCCTTTGATACTTCCATTTTATTAAATGTTTGGCTTGATTGCTTTCTTTGAGAAAATAATGTACAAAGTAGTGCGAACTCCTCATGGGCATGAAAGCCATCTAAGGAAAAATTCGAACACCGGAATAATTTTCCAAGCTTCTTATAGCTGAGAATGTCCATCACCGGAAATTGGAATCTAGATTCAATAGACTGAATCTGTGATCACATGATTCCTAGGCTCACATGATGCCGCAATTTATATGAACGTAGTAAGCAGTTATATATATAAAAGCTGTAAATATATATATATAGACATGATCAACCACCATGAAGCACCTATATGGGGTATCAGAAATGTAAATATAAAAGCGATAAATATATATAACGACATAATCAACCACCACGAAACACCTCCATTGGGGGATCAGAAATGTAATAAAGTAGTAAAGACGATCAACCGCCACGAACTAAACTTCAGGGCGGGACTAAATGTAAATAAAGCAAGTAAAAATGATCAACCGCCACGAAGTAAACTCTGGGCAGGACTAAATATAAATAAAGCAGTAAAAGGCCACGGAGTAAAACTCCAGGCTTGACAGAAATGTGTGTGTGTGTGTGTATATATATATATATATATATATATATATATATATATATATATATATAGACATGATCAACCACCAAGAAGCACCTCTATGGGGTATCAGAAATGTAATATATAAAAGCGGTAAATATATATAGAGACATAATCAACCACCACGAAGCACCTCCATGGGGTATTAGAAATGTAAATAAGCAGTAAAAACGATCAACCGCCACGAAGTAAACTCTAGGCAGGACTAAATGTAAATAAAGCAGGCAAAAGGCCCGAACTAAACTCCAGGCTTGACAGAAATATATATATATATATATATATATATATATATATATATATATATATATATATATATAGTATATATATAGATATATATATATATAGTATATATATAACGCACATGATATTATATCGATTCCCGGCTCGGTTTATCATTTCGGCGATTTGTCACTATATATATATAAAGCAGTAAACGCACCAGATGTAAATCCAGGCTCATCGAACAGAGTTCGACCAACAGTTCATATATATATATATATATATATATAATATATATAGATATATATATATATATATATATATATATATAATATATAATAGATATATATAGTAATAAAGCAATAAACGATTCAGATGTAAATTCAGGCTCATCGAATAGAGTTTGACAACAGTTCATATATATAAATATATATATATACAAAAGCAATTAAACACTTCAGACGTGAGTCCAGGCTCAATCGAGGCATAACTCGATAATGTTAGTCCATATATATATATATATATACAAAAGGAAATAAAATCCACGGGCCAAAGTCTGGGCATACACATGCAACACGACTCTCGATGTGAAGAATGGTTTGTGTAAAGTAGAAGAGAAAGGCTTTAAAAGGTGTAAGAAGGTTTATAGTGGACTGCCAAAGAAGACTTCTATAGCTTTAAATGGATGAACACTTGGCTCTTGTGGACATTGTTGTGTAGAATGTATGTTGAAATATTTTTGAGACGGCGCAATGTGGGATCGAGGTGGCAAAATGACAATTTTACCCCTCACCGGGGTTATCTCTGGTTTGGGCTGATAAGCAGTCGTTGCTCAGGGTTATCTCTGAGATGGGGTTTCTGCAAGTACTGAATGTCCTTAGGGTTGTCTCTGAGGTATGCCTGACCTCCCCGGGGTTATCTCTGGGACTGGAGCTGAGTGCCTCGGTTTGGTTTCCGAGGTTTGAATCTGACTGCATAGGTTGAAAACGAGAATCTCCGGGGTTATCTCCGAAACTGCAACTTGCATTCCTCGGGGGTTATCTCCTGAGGTTGATGTTGTCTTTCCCGGGTGTTATTTTGTGACTGAGACTGATTATGTCGGGGTTATCTTCGAGATGAATGGCTTTCCTCTGGTGTGATTTTATGTATTAAAAACTGCATTCCTCGGGGTTATCTCTGAGGTTGAAACTGAAACTCCCGATGTTATTTTCGGGATTAAGCTGAGTTGTCCTCTAGGGTATCTCTGAAAGATGATTTTGCCCTCCTATAATGTTTAGTAATAGGTGTGCAGAAATTTTTGAGTGTCTACATCTTCTTATTCACGATTATCTCTTCTCTTCTCTTTTCTTGCAATGAACCCAAAATTATCCTCATCGTTGCAAAAAATGAATTGTCAAAAATCCATAATTATCCCCGATATCCAACCATGCTTTCCTAAAATTCATCATCGTCAATACGCAAAAAAAAGGAGCAAAAGAATTTTGAAAAACCTTAAATATCAAATACTCAAATCAAAAAAGAAAAAAAGAGGAAACCCTAAAATCTCAAATTTAAAACCTCTTCCTAACCCTTAATTCCCCTATCATTTTAGTAATCCCCCTGCCCTGCATACATTAACAACAATTCCTCCTGTTTAGATCTCATACTCACCCCAATCAAACACACAACATTCAAGCAAAATTTGAATGTTTCATCTTCTCTGTCTCTCTGAAGGATAGGGGAATTAAGGCCTGAGCTCCGATATCTTCATTTTCTCTGTCTCTCTGGTTTGTCCCATAAATCTTTAAAGTTGAATTTCAACCCACTAAACTTCGACAAGTTGGTCAGATCCGGACGAAGAAAGCGAAGTTGGGGAGAGATCATGGCCGACACAATGAGAAGAGATAATGGTGGTGAGGAGATTGATTTTGACAATTAGATTGTGTTAAAGAACTAGTGATTTCATTTGAATTTATTATCTTGATTTCAGTATTTGGTAATATAACGCCTGATTTTGTACGCCTGACGAAATCACCAAAATAATAGGCCAAAATCGCGCTAACGATTGATTGTATTGTTATGAAATTAAACTCACGAAATTAAAATCACATAAACATAAATAAAGAGATATAAAATATGAACACAAGAATTTATGTGGAAACCCAATGGGGAAAAAACTACGAAGAGAAAAGAGTAATCCACTATAATAATATTGGGAGTACAAGTTGTGTATTTGTATTGTATCTCTTGTGTTCTATTGTTATATTTATAGATGTCATGTCCACTGAATCCAATTAGGAGTAGGAGTCTTTTGTAGAATCACCTTATAACACAATTAATGGCTGATAGATTCCTTCCCAAATTAAACCTCCTTATCCCACCAAATAAGGAAACAAAATCTTATTTAATAAGGACTATCTTACTATCAAAATAAATATATTATGGGTCAACACCAAATCTAGCCCATTAAATAAATTGGGTTACACCTTGGCCAGACCCCAATAATCACCCTCCAACATTTCTCCAAGTCTCTTATTTATATGGAACATAGAATATGAGAGTATTCAGAAAGACTCCGTGGGATTTTTATCCGTGGGATTTTTATCCTCGGTATTATTATCCTCAGAATTTTTACCCTCAGGATTTTTATCCGTAGAATGTTATCCTTCGAGAGATCAAAGCCTTCCTGAAGGACGTTTGGTGCTATTGCTGCTTGGTCGTCGCCGAACCACGCTTGCACTGTTTTTAATCCCAACTAACTTGAAGATTGGAAACCGGGCATCATGCATAGTTGTCAGCTGCCACTTTTATTGAAAAACAATTTCATGGGCATGTCCCAATTTAATATGCCGAATAGTTTCAGAATCAGACAGAACCACATGGTAAAATCCCTCACAGATGAGCACGTTGACATATGTATAAGAATTGAATCCTTTAATGTCCTTCAGTCCGTGGTTGATGATGAAACTGAAGCCGCCTTTAAAGCACTTTAATGATATAAAAGCTTAACTTTTATCTCTGCACTGACTGAATTCGTTACTAGTGCTGTAACGATCCCAAAATTCATACAATTTAATTATCGACTTCGGTCATTAATAATACATTCAACCTCTAATTTTACATCATTAAACGATAACACAACCATTAAAATTTGCGAAATAATTAAAATTTTCTATTACAAACTATCCTCGTTCCCAAAACCTTCAACCTTTACATCTAAATATCTCAGAATCATTTTAATACTACAATAGTTTACATCACAAAACATTATTACAATTCAACATTTATACATTGTTTGGTACCTTAAACACGGTTCAAATAATGATAACTCAGACAAAGTATATAATTCTTCAAGTATCACATCTGATACATATCTTTCATGTAGCACATACTTTACCTTAAATCTTTAACTTGCAAAAGTGGTTATTTGCAAGGTTGAGCACGACAAACCAACAAAATCTAACATCTTTCATGCATCACATAACACATAATAACATGCTCAACATATAACATACATGCTACAGTTCATATAACAGATATAAAGACCGAGTCCTTACTCAATCAGCATGCTTTAATCAATCAACATAGTCATAAATTGACTTTAATATTTCATAATTTCAACATATATATAACACATCATGCTCTTTGCAATAAAGATTTAAAATAGTTAATCATCAAGTTCACATAGAAAATAGGAACTGAAAGACTAGCCTTGATCGTTGTTTACCAATAATAGTTTAACAGCTTACAGACATATGCACTTCATGTGCCCTACACAATTATATAATCATTCACATTAACTATTAGTCACATAGAAACGCATAGTAGTTATAATGTAAACTTTACTATACGCCTCATAACCCTTCCTATCATAGATACACACTGTTCAATTTGATTGTGTTAACTTTCATCTTATATCTCACTGTATTTCATATTCGAAGTTCATTCAAGTGTTTAAGTCTTGCTAAGAATCATTATTGGTCTTATATTAACACTATTCAATATCTTATTATATTCATTTCATTTGATTTAAAACAATTTTTACGTTCATTATCACTTATCACGGTGTTTCGACGTTTATTCGTCACTCGCCCACTTTGTATTTCTTGTGTGTGCTTAGTATGCGTATAAAACTTAGCTAATACATTATTTATTAATGCTACACATCATTTAACATCATAATATTCATGTTATATAACTTAGAACAACATCTTTTATCGTCAACAGCACTACACTTGCATACGTGCATGCCCGACACCCTCTGATTGCCTCCGAAAACACAATAGTCCTAAAAATAACCATTTTTACCCATGTTCCAGACCCCATATTGAAACACTTAAAGAATAAAACTTGTAGGTCTATTCTTCTTCGTTCCGGATCATCTTGAATCACCTCAATCGGAGTTCGTATGAAAACGTTATGGCCGTTTTACCAAAGTAGGTCAAAATAGTCACACCTTGCACACTAGGGGCGCGGCCGCGCCCAATTCCTTCATAGTTCCAGCATGCCCGCATGACTTAGCAATGCCCAGCTACACGCCCGTGCTCTTGGGCCGCGCGACCGTGCTTGGCTACGCCCAGATTACAGTGTTTTGCGATTTTTGACCCTTTTCTCCTACTAATCTTCCTAACTTGAGTTATACACATCCAAATTAGTCCGTTTTCAATTCTATGGATTCATAATTCATAGAACTACAACATACTAGAATTTAAATAATTTATAAAAACATTAACCAACCTAAAATTTGATCCAAAACACATGTTCATACTCTATTTTCATGTTTTAAACATATTTAGCGAATTCATTCACTTTGAATTTGTTTTACATCTGTTTTTGTTCATTCCAATTGGGTTGTTTTCGTTTCTTCACTACTAACATAATCCAATACCAATTTATATATTATAATACCTATTGATCATAAAATTTTATACTTTCAAAAGCTAATTTTTATGGAAAAACACTGTTATAAGAATTCTTTCTACTACAACCCAATTTCATGTTTTTAATCATCAAATAACACCTACATAGGATAGATAACAGATTATAAACCCTTTACAACACAATTACCAATTATTCCAAGAAATCCATTCCCCCAATTTTTTCCCTTTTCCCAAAAATTCAAGAATATCAATCATAATTTTCATGGATTCTCTTACTACAATCATGTATAAATATTAACCATATATAATGATAATCAATTTATAATCCATATATAAAAGTATATATATATATATTATATAATATATATATATATATATATATATATATATATATATATATATATATCATATATCAATTCAATCATAACTATACATTTTTAGGGAATAACCACAAAGAAATCAAAATATATAGGTTAGAAGAAATTTATACCTTAAACCCTTGATTGTATGCTAGCAAAATTGAGAGCAATCCTTTTCCCCAAAACCCTTCTTCTCTAACCAAGCTTTCTCTCTAATCTATGTGTTTCTCTCTTGAAGTTCTATTATCTAGCCTTAAGGAAAAAATAAGAAGTGTAGAAAAAAAATAATTGACCTCCCTCACCCCACGTATTTATCAGTTTAAAATAAAAGACGTCAGTTGAAAAAACCAAAGGCCATAAGGCCTTGTTTGGCTAACCAAAAATTTCCCCAAACTAAATTATTTAAATAATCTTATATTATATAGTTTCATGTCACACCTTTAGTTAATTAAATAACTTTATCTCAATTAATTTTAATAACTTGTAATGGTAATTAAAATAATTTCTATTATAATTATATTTATGAATAATAAATAATTATATGTCTAATTTAATAAATACATTAGACACGTAACTTTATTTAATTTATTTATTTCCTTTAATATTAAACAATTCAATTAATTTAATTATTTTCTTAAATATTAAGCAATTAATTTAATTTAATTATTTTCTTAAATTAAGTCCTTCAAATAAAATTATTATTACTCAATTTAATAAACATTAATCAATTTAGTTACTAAATTAATTCTCCACAATTCATCAATTATTTATTTCCTCAATAAATAAATTAATTAAAATATTTATTTAATTCAATAAATATTTAAAATTAATTACTAAATTCATTTAATTCCTTCAATAGTTAACTTAACTATTAAACCTCACTTTTCCAATATATGAATATATATTTCTCTTCACACCTGATCATATATTTCAACATATATAGCACATATATATACCTATCCAAACTCAAAACATCTCATAATAAGAATTTTAATTATTAAATTCTTATTTTAATAATTTATAAAAATTCAGGTTGTCACATCTTTCCACCCTTATAAGGATTCTGTCTTCGGAATCACAGAAACCCTACCTTACTCGGGTTTTCATCAAATATCTTTTCAAAATTTACCGTTGAATATCTTCAACGCATTACCTTAATATAGGTTTTATTTCTTACCACTCCAACCATTCTTCACAATAATTCTTATAAGTTTTATTTCATAACCTTACTTAGACTCAATTATATTTGAGTATTACATATTTTTTAACCCGTTCATTTCGTTCTCTAAGAATTTCGTCCTCAAAATTTTATTTATTAACCTTTATTCATTAAATCTATCAAATAGATTTTTGCATTATACTTTATTCATTCATTGGATTCTACCACTAAATTCTTTCTCTAAGGATCTTTCTAAGATCATCATATTCCTCACCTCTTCCTCTCTAAGAGTTTCACTTTCTCTTCTTTCTGGAGTTTCAATTCTTTCTTGAAATTACTATGTTTTGCTTAATTTTCTCATCCTTTCCCCTTTCACCTTTCAGAATAATAAATAATCTTCCACAAATTGCTCAATACTGGGGAAGCGAGATGAATAACAGGAATTGTAAAAGATTCCAAATCACTGCCAAAGGGTTAGAAGACCACTTGGAACGACAGCCAATCCACGTTAGAAGGACTCTTTCACAACTTAAACCTTAAGACAGTCATTAGACTAGAGGGACTCCCGTAGCTAAGGGTAATTAAGCCTTCGTACGATGTATGTGCGCACAATCTACCCACGGTTATAAGTAACCTTTAACTTCAAACCTTAAAAGTCAGTTAAGACTGTAAAAACTCTCCGTACTTAGGGGTGATCGGGCCCTTCGTACCATGTATTGTGCACACACACATCACGAAATTCCGTCCGCTAAATCCCCTATAAAAGGTTGTTCAATTCATCTCAACTTTCAACATCCTGAATCGCACCCAAAACAATTGGTTGGCAATAACTTCTCAAGAAACGCTTGAATTTCATGAACATCCTTTCAAATATTCGTCTAAGCGGACTCAAATAGCATAAGCTTCTACAATAATTTAGGTCACAATAAAAATACCACACACACAGAAGACACAGACCACACACACACACACATATATATATATACACACAACGGATCAGGTCCGACTCCCGGAACTGATAAAAAAACGGACCCCAAATTTTTTTTTGTAGAACAACTAAAAAAAAATTATGGAACTTGAAATTTTTCCATAATACAGTGTTTTGGGTGTGTTTTTAATACATATACCAAACCAATGTATGTACAGTCTGCCCAGACGTACAGAAATGTTTTGTTATAGGCATCCAACATCACGCCCAAATCACTGTATTATGTAAAAATTCCATTCCATAAATTTTTTTTTAGGTTGTTTCAAAAAAAACAAAAAAAAAAGGTCCGTATTTATAGAGTCCGGGATCCCGGACTGGATCCTGACTATATATATATATTATATATATATATATATATATATATATATATATATATATATTATATATATTCTCATATCTTAAAGAAATCTTTAAAATCTTTTAATGACATCATGATACCGCACTGTATTTATAGTCTGTTTGAGGATTCCGTCATTTGGTGATTTTATCATACTACATCATACCATACTGGGCTGACAATCCTTAGATCACATCCAACACTAAGTAATACTGCATTGATGACTCCATCATTTTTATCATCTTGCACTAGGTTCCATGATGCATTGATGATATAAAAAATATATTTTGATATATTTCAAATCATTTTGTCTAGCCAAAGCATTAGCATAGGCATACGAATAATAGCACTGTTTTTAAAATTTCTTTGGTTCACTAGTGTGACCCAACATTTTTTTTTCCAAAAATCAAAAGTATAACCATCGGCACAAAGTAAATAAATTTCAAAAATCTAGCAAAGCTAGATGATTTGGAATACCTAATTTTCTCCATCAATTTCAATCTTTAAACTAAATATTCTTGTATTTCAACTTATAATCTTCTTATATCCCCAGTATAGTTCATCAAACTTACCGTACATTGGAAGTTCAGGAACTTTTCACAATAATATGAGTTTAAGAACTTGTCCAAGTCAGACCATAGGCGTCCATTCGCTGAGGGGTCCAAAACATACAATATTATTATGAGTCACGAACTTACCATATGCATTAGTTTTAAGAACCACACCTAATCCTAATAATATCTAACTAATCGTAATAGTTTCTAACAATCAAATATACACATGAGAAAAGAATCACCTTTTCACCACACACACATTGATAGCAGGACACCGACATTCCAATGATTATCAATGTGATAAAATGAGTGCAAGCACAAAACCCTTTGCCCATAAAGGTTTGTACACCTCAGCCATCACATGAGTCCTCAATTGAAATCTCACCTAACCCTATCTTCCTTATAACTTGTTCTTTGCTCGATACGAATTCCTCGTATCACATCATCTATAACTCCTCGTGAGTTATCTCGTACTAATTCATAGTACATCATCTTTATAACATCAAGCTATAATTATTCAAACATTACATACCATCTTTCTTTTATAACTTAAACTGATCACGTTGTGATCTTATTCTATAATCATCTCCCTTAAAATTCTTTTCTTAACTCGTGATCGTTTTGTTTTACAATCCTCTTTCTTTCCTTTTTCATCATACGTATCCATTTTCTATACTTGGTACACATCGAGTCTCTAACAGTTTAAATATGGTACGCTGAGTGGTTCCCACAAACACCACAACTAGGTTCCGAGTCGCTAGTTCGTATCTACCTCCGCTCCATGAAGGAATCGTTTAGCCCAAATACCATACATCAACTATTAAAGAGTACAATTATACCATACTTAAATATAACTTTTTATTCTTAACTTCTTTATCATTCTCTTCTTATAGACATTATCTATTTATTATCACCTTACATCCTTATTTTTGGAGTTGGGTAACCCCACATTCATACTCCTTATAACTCAGCGAGATTCTTCTTTGAATCCTCTCACGCATATTTTAATCCTTTCTTTATAAATTTCTTAAATTACTTCTTATTATTCAAATTCTACTTGAGCTTATTCTTTCATTATCTTCACCTTCGTTCTCTAAGGTTATAGCCTAGGGTACTCCTACCTAAAGTTTATAACCTACAGCTTTGATACCAAACTGTACGACCCCAAAAATTCATAAAATTTATTCTCGACTTTGGTCGTTAATAATACATTCACCTCTAATTTTACATCATTAAACGATACTACAAACCATTAAAATTTGTGGAATAATTAAAATTTTCTATTACAAACTATCCCCGTTCCCAAAACCTTCAACCTTTCCATCTAAATATCTCAGAATCATTTTAATACTACTGTGACAACCCCAAAATAGGTCCATTCCACCCAACCCATTCTGAGTCGCCAAATACATGGTACAGAAACAACTACAACTTTTACAACCCATAAGCTGTGAGTTTGAATACAAACATTGTCATCTAGACAATATCCACATGCAAATAAATCCCCATCATAATTATTGATACATAATTTTACAAAAAAAATGGTGAGGACTACTAAACAACTCTCTCTAGAACCTTCATTCCATACCCCGACTAGTACTCGCTACATTCTCGCCTCCTGAGAAAAATGGAACAACAAGGAAAAGGGTGAGCTCAGCTAGCCCAGTAAAGAATATTATGACTAAGATAATATACAACAAATTATCGTTAGTCTTCAACAGGGAAAAATCTGATAGAATACAATAGACAACAAGTTTTAGATCAACAACTGCAGCGGAAACAACAATTCATTAGAAGAGTTAAGTAGAGAATAAAATCTACTAACATCTATGAATTTAAAAGTCCATCATCAATATTTTATCCCTGTAACATCAATCAATATATATCTCAAATCAAATCAAATATTCATCTTTGCACTACAGGCCAAAGATATTCATCAGTCGGTCATGTTCATCTAAACACCTGCTCATCTTTGCACTACAGGCCAAAGATATTCATCAATTGTTCATGTTCATCTCAACACCTGTACATCTTTGCACTACGGGCCAAAGATATTCATAATAAAATCAACCATCTTTGCACTACAGGCCAAAGATATTCAGTAACACCATCATTTATGACTGAGGATGATGAAAAATATTTTAAAGGAAACGAATCCAGTGAAACAAATACAAGTATTAAGGATTCGTACTTTAAATAATCTGAGTTCAAAAATACTTCATAAATAACCATACTGAAGTAAAATTCAAGAATGATCAAAACATGGATACAATCAAAGCTAGTATCCACAATAGATGTTTTAGACGAAAATGAGAAATTTCATTTTTCGGTGAATAGTGTCGTATTCGTGAATAGTGCCGTATACGTGAATAGTGCCGTATACGTGAATAGTAACTCCGACACCAAAAGATAGAAATTTCACAAAAAAAACATCTTCACGCTTCGTGAATAGTACTCGTGAATAGTAACTCGTGAATAGTAACTCATGAATAGTAACTCGTGAATAGTAACTCATGAATAGTAACCCCGACATGAAAAAGTTCCAAATTTGATAAAAAGTTCCAACCAACATTTCAACATAATGATATTGAAGAAATAATATCATTTGAGAAGAAAATAACATCCCTTACCTCGAAAGACAGTACTTCTGGTTGAAACACCGGATATAGGCTATGACTTGAACTTTCACCGTATAGCAATACTCAAAGTATACTCAAATTACTCACAAGAATACGCTCGATAATATAGAGAGAGAAAACTTCAGTTTCTGGTGTGATTTTCAATTCTAACCTAAGCACCTATTTATAGGAAATTGCTTAGAACACCAAAGCAGAAAATTTATATAATAATAATATATATATAAAAATTTTCTACGCATTCTTAGAATCTGCAAATTTGAATACAACCCACATGCTCCCTTCTAGAAGAAGTACAAAAAAACGTTTTTATTATTAAAAATATTTTAAACTTCCAAAAATCAATTATTTCGGAACTCCGGAACTTCAATAATTCATAATAAATAGCCCTTTTTGCCAGAAAATTCGAATCTCGCGAGTTTTTATAGGAAATTCAATTCTGCACAACTTTACAGAAGGAAGTTTTTCCAAATTCCAAACAGAAATTGACCGAAATCCACAAACAGGCGATTTTACAGGCTATAATCAAATTTCAGTCAATAATATGGTCCACCGACACATAAAACATGCTTTAAATATTTTTGGTAACAAAAATACTCCTCCTCCACATATACTCATATACCCCACATTTATCGTAAAAATATCACCGTTAATATATTATTAAAATAATATATTTAAATGAATTATTATATCAGAAAAAGATAAAATATTAATTTTCAACAATTGTCACATTAAAAATTTTCTCCATCTATATCCACATAAAATCAATATTTTCCTCATCATAAAATCAATAATTTAATTATTCACAAATAATATTACAGAATCACAGTACTAGCAACCAGGCCGTTCCCAGGAAAGAGGGGGCTTTCCAATAAGAATTTCTTCTTACTGGCGCGCAATTAGGTGACCAAACCTCTCCTTAGACAGAACTTTCTAGACATTGCCAATAATGTTATCAAATAATATTATTCAGATAATATGAATTATTGCTTCGATAATGGAAAATACTGTGTAGTGACAATTATTGAAACAACAGTAATACAAAATATCAATGCAGCAATTATTGAATCAATAAATAAAATACTGAACAGTAATTACTGTAACAATTATTGAGTAGTGCCTTCTTACGTAAGAATCAATAATTGGTGCAATACCGTGTGCTACTGTGCAACAACGCGTATTACTGTGTTTTAACCACCGGGTATTCCAACAGTATTAACGGTAACAACTACGCCGTTATTTATAAACAACTTATATTTGTCGTTTTCTTCATCCAATCGCTTTCCGTTATGGGACCCACAAAAGACTGCGCCGTCGTACGAATATTCCCCGACAGCAAGAATATTCCACGACCAAACGAATATTCCCTGACAATAATGAATATTTTATAACCACCTGCTTATTTAAAATATTTGCGCATTTTACCCATAACTAACCACATTAATCAAATCAACCCTTACTATTTCAAAATAATAAATAAAGGAAATTCCTTTTTATTTAAAAAATTTTCGGGGTCTTACAACCTCCCCTCCTTATGAAATTTCGTCCTCGAAATTGACGTACGTAACTGGTGTTTCGAAAAGGTAAAGATACCTCGCTTTCATTTCCATTTCCAACTCCAAGGTCATTTCCTCTATAGCATAATTCCTCCACAAAACTTTAACTTGTGGTATAACCTCGGTACATAGGACATGTTCTTTCCTATCCAAGATCTTGACAGGTACCTCCTCGTACGTTAAGTCTTCGGCTATTTCGTCTGGTTCTAACTCAATAACATGGTTCGAGTCGTCCACATCGGTACATAAAAAAAACGTTATAAACACGCGACATACTTGGCGATAAAACGAGTCTATAGGCCACAGTTCCTATTCGATCGAGAATTTCAAATGGATTAATAAATCAAAGGTTTGAGCTTTGCTCACATCGCCAATTCTCGCTTTTGGAATAACAACTTCTTGCACCTCCTTCTTCAAATTTATCAGCTCTAGTGTGTAGCTTGAACAACTTTAACTTTATCGATTAAAGTCGATTATACTCGTATATCATCACGTGAATACCTAGAGTTTTCATCTCCATCTCTATTATGTGTAAATTATACGAAATGAGTCTTTGACAATATCGTACTCGTACTTGTATACGATCTTCTAATCAACACGTCAGCTACCACGTTCGTTTTTCTAAGACGGTATGGTCAGAACATGTGCTGAAATGAGTCTCCTCTTGAGTTCTTCGAAGCTCTTCCCACATTCCTTGCTCCATTCGAATTTTGTATCTCTACGAGTCAGCTGCGTTAATGGAATAGCGATTCGAGAACATCCTTCAACGAATCTCCGATAATAATCAACTAAGCCTAGAAATCTACGTACTTCGATTACCGACTTAGGTTGTTCTCAACTGTGACTCATATCCCAACCTTGGATAACACGTTACAATGACACCTATCAGTTTACTATCGCACGAATATGGCATCCCCTACGGAGAGTCTGGATTCTGGGTATTCCACAAAGTAAGTCACAAGATAAAGGCTCGGGTATCAACTTCTACAGTTGGATTTTTAACTCCTGAAGTTCAATAGGAGCCATTCGATATGAGATTTTAGAAATGGGTTTTGTACCGGATTCAAAGTCGATACAAAATTTAATATTACGCTCTGGGAGTAAGCCAAGAAATTCTTCAGAAAATACGTCAGAAAATTTACTAACAACAGAAATATCATTCAAATCTGATATACTTTTGTTCAAGTCCATGACATGGGCTAAGAAAACATGACATCCATTTTTCAATAAACGAATGACTTCATGGCTTGATATAAAAATGTTTGACTTCAATGGTTTGATTGCTTGAGTTCGAATATCAGGTTGCTTAAGAATATGAAAACTAACAACCTTTACAAAAGCAATTAATTTTGGCATGATGAGTAGTTAACCTTAAAATCCCATCAAAAGCAAATATCTCTATAGAAATAAGGTTAACAGGTAATGTGATAGTGCCAACTTGAATCAAGCAAGATTTCTAAACAACAGATGTAATGAAAGTTTCTCCTAACGGAGTCTCCATAAATAGGTCAAAGTCTAATTTCTCCATAGTCAAGTTCAAACGTTGAACGCAAGCAAGAGAGATAAAAGAATGGGTAGAACCGGTACCTAGTAAGGTATAAACTTCGCAAGAATTATAATTAACTAACCCGTGCTAAATTCGTTCGAGTTCCTCGCATTTTGACCAGTCACGACAAACGCTCTTCCAGGAATCGTTGACTTTGACTTTTCTGGGACAGCCTTTTGAATCACCATCCCCGCTGGAATTGGTTTCGCTACCTTACACTCTCGAGCGATATGTCCTTCCTTTCCACAATTATAGCATACCTTGAACTGTTGTGGGCAGTTTGGACTGATATGTCCCTCTTTCCCCGCATTTGTAACATACGACCGGTGGTCTTTCTCCTCCCTTGGAACCAGTTGCTGCTGGCACCGTCGTCTTCACATGGTCGTTGTTAAATCTCCTCTTTTTAAAATCTCCTCCCGACTCGCTTCTTCTATTTTCATGGCCACGATTACCACTAGAGTGGTTACCGCCTTTGTCCATATTCTTCTTTCTCCATTGGTTATTATTATTCTGATGACTGCTATCACCAGTATGATCCTGGTTATAGTCCCTCGGTTGAACGTACTCGTTATCTCGCTCTAACAACTGAGCCCTGTTGACAACATCTGAATAGATAGAAAATTTATGAGAAATGAGATACTGACGTATGCCGGGTTTCAAACCTCTCAAAAACATTCGCGTCATACGTTCCTCATTCTCCACCAAATGAGGTGCAAACCTGGATAACTCCGCAAACTTCGCCTCGTACTGGGACACCGTCATGTTATTCTGCTCTAGTCTAATAAACTCCACTTCCTTCATATGGCGAATACTTTCAGGAAAGTATTTTTCGTTGAAAAGTTTCTGAAACGTCTCCCATGACATGTTCAGTGCGGCTGGATGTGTACGTTTCACAGACTCCCACCAGTAATCTGCCTCACCACGGAACATAAAGGTGGCGAATGGAACCTTCTGTTCCTCCGTGCATCCCAAGACATCGAATATCTTGGTAATTTGCTTGATCCACGTCTCCGCATTAATCGGATCCGGCTTTCCCAAGAATTCTGGTAGTCCCAACTCTTTGAACTGCTTGGCTGTGACAAGCCGCGCGTTGCTATCATTTCCACCCGTATTCTGTACACGAGTCTCCCTCGTCTGGTTTTGCATGAACTGCAAAAAGCTCCTAAACATCCCGTCGTTTATCGTCTGCTCAGTGGCGTTGTTCACAGGAGAAACATTGCCAGCCTGTTGCACGTTCTCCTCGTTGGTGAGTACAGGCATCTCTACGGTCTCATTAACTCCACTGTTAACATTCTCAGTCGACATTCTCAAATACTGTCATAAAACAAGGGTTAATTAAACAAATTAACAAATCATATAATACCCCTATATTATGACCGACCAACAAATAAGCTTAGGTAGGACACACTAGCGAAGGATTTACTCGTCTCTCCCCTCCTAGTTCTATTCCCCGATCTCCGCCAGAGATCATATCCCTAAGCTCTGATACCAACTGTGACAACCCCAAAATAGGTCCATTCCACCCAACCCATTCTGAGTCGCCAAATACATGGTACAGAAACAACTACAACTTTTACAACCCATAAGCTGTGAGTTTGAATACAAACATTGTCATCTAGACAATATCCACATGCAAATAAATCCCCATCATAATTATTGATACATAATTTTACAAAAAAAATGGTGAGGACTACTAAACAACTCTCTCTAGAACCTTCATTCCATACCCCGACTAGTACTCGCTACATTCTCGCCTCCTGAGAAAAAATGGAACAACAAGGAAAAGGGTGAGCTCAGCTAGCCCAGTAAAGAATATTATGACTAAGATAATATACAACAAATTATCGTTAGTCTTCAACAGGGAAAAATCTGATAGAATACAATAGACAACAAGTTTTAGATCAACAACTGCAGCGGAAACAACAATTCATTAGAAGAGTTAAGTAGAGAATAAAATCTACTAACATCTATGAATTTAAAAGTCCATCATCAATATTTTATCCCTGTAACATCAATCAATATATATCTCAAATCAAATCAAATATTCATCTTTGCACTACAGGCCAAAGATATTCATCAGTCGGTCATGTTCATCTAAACACCTGCTCATCTTTGCACTACAGGCCAAAGATATTCATCAATTGTTCATGTTCATCTCAACACCTGTACATCTTTGCACTACGGGCCAAAGATATTCATAATAAAATCAACCATCTTTGCACTACAGGCCAAAGATATTCAGTAACACCATCATTTAGGACTGAGGATGATGAAAAATATTTTAAAGGAAACGAATCCAGTGAAACAAAATAACAAGTATTAAGGATTCGTACTTTAAACAATCTGAGTTCAAAAATACTTCATAAATAATCATACTGAAGTAAAATTCAAGAATGATCAAAACATGGATACAATCAAAGCTAGTATCCACAATAGATGTTTTAGACGAAAAGGAGAAATTTCATTTTTCGGTGAATAGTGTCGTATTCGTGAATAGTGCCGTATACGTGAATAGTGCCGTATACGTGAATAGTAACTCCGACACCAAAAGATAGAAATTTCACAAAAAAAACATCTTCACGCTTCGTGAATAGTACTCGTGAATAGTAACTCGTGAATAGTAACTCATGAATAGTAACTCGTGAATAGTAACTCATGAATAGTAACCCCGACATGAAAAAGTTCCAAATTTGATAAAAAGTTCCAACCAACATTTCAACATAATGATATTGAAGAAATAATATCATTTGAGAAGAAAATAACATCCCTTACCTCGAAAGACAGTACTTCTGGTTGAAACACCGGATATAGGCTATGACTTGAACTTTCACCGTATAGCAATACTCAAAGTATACTCAAATTACTCACAAGAATACGCTCGATAATATAGAGAGAGAAAACTTCAGTTTCTGGTGTGATTTTCAATTCTAACCTAAGCACCTATTTATAGGAAATTGCTTAGAACACCAAAGCAGAAAATTTATATAATAATAATATATATATAAAAATTTTCTACGCATTCTTAGAATCTGCAAATTTGAATACAAACCACATGCTCCCTTCTAGAAGAAGTACAAAAAACGTTTTTATTATTAAAAATATTTTAAACTTCCAAAAATCAATTATTTCGGAACTCCGGAACTTCAATAATTCATAATAAATAGCCCTTTTTGCCAGAAAATTCGAATCTCGCGAGTTTTTATAGGAAATTCAATTCTGCACAACTTTACAGAAGGAAGTTTTTCCAAATTCCAAACAAAATTGACCGAAATCCACAAACAGGCGATTTTACAGGCTATAATCAAATTTCAGTCAATAAATAGGGTCCACCGACACATAAAACATGCTTTAAATATTTTTGGTAACAAAAATACTCCTCCTCCACATATACTCATATACCCCACATTCATCGTAAAAATATCACCGTTAATATATTATTAAAATAATATATTTAAATGAATTATTATATCAGAAAAAGATAAAATATTAATTTTCAACAATTGTCACATTAAAAAATTTTCTCCATCTATATCCACATAAAATCAATATTTTCCTCATCATAAAAATCAATAATTTAATTATTCACAAATAATATTACAGAATCACAGTACTAGCAACCAGGCCGTTCCCAGGAAAGAGGGGGCTTTCCAATAAGAATTTCTTCTTACTGGCGCGCAATTAGGTGACCAAACCTCTCCTTAGACAGAACTTTCTAGACATTGCCAATAATGTTATCAAATAATATTATTCAGATAATATGAATTATTGCTTCGATAATGGAAAATACTGTGTAGTGACAATTATTGAAACAACAGTAATACAAAATATCAATGCAGCAATTATTGAATCAATAAAATAAAATACTGAACAGTAATTACTGTAACAATTATTGAGTAGTGCCTTCTTACGTAAGAATCAATAATTGGTGCAATACCGTGTGCTACTGTGCAACAACGCGTATTACTGTGTTTTAACCACCGGGTATTCCAACAGTATTAACGGTAACAACTACGCCGTTATTTATAAACAACTTATATTTGTCGTTTTCTTCATCCAATCGCTTTCCGTTATGGGACCCACAAAAGACTGCGCCGTCGTACGAATATTCCCCGACAGCAAGAATATTCCACGACCAAACGAATATTCCCTGACAATAATGAATATTTTATAACCACCTGCTTATTTAAAATATTTGCGCATTTTACCCATAACTAACCACATTAATCAAATCAACCCTTACTATTTCAAAATAATAAATAAAGGAAATTCCTTTTTATTTAAAAAATTTTCGGGGTCTTACAACCTCCCCTCCTTATGAAATTTCGTCCTCGAAATTGACGTACGTAACTGGTGTTTCGAAAAGGTAAAGATACCTCGCTTTCATTTCCATTTCCAACTCCAAGGTCATTTCCTCTATAGCATAATTCCTCCACAAAACTTTAACTTGTGGTATAACCTCGGTACATAGGACATGTTCTTTCCTATCCAAGATCTTGACAGGTACCTCCTCGTACGTTAAGTCTTCGGCTATTTCGTCTGGTTCTAACTCAATAACATGGTTCGAGTCGTCCACATCGGTACATAAAAAAAACGTTATAAACACGCGACATACTTGGCGATAAAACGAGTCTATAGGCCACAGTTCCTATTCGATCGAGAATTTCAAATGGATTAATAAATCAAAGGTTTGAGCTTTGCTCACATCGCCAATTCTCGCTTTTGGAATAACAACTTCTTGCACCTCCTTCTTCAAATTTATCAGCTCTAGTGTGTAGCTTGAACAACTTTAACTTTATCGATTAAAGTCGATTATACTCGTATATCATCACGTGAATACCTAGAGTTTTCATCTCCATCTCTATTATGTGTAAATTATACGAAATGAGTCTTTGACAATATCGTACTCGTACTTGTATACGATCTTCTAATCAACACGTCAGCTACCACGTTCGTTTTTCTAAGACGGTATGGTCAGAACATGTGCTGAAATGAGTCTCCTCTTGAGTTCTTCGAAGCTCTTCCCACATTCCTTGCTCCATTCGAATTTTGTATCTCTACGAGTCAGCTGCGTTAATGGAATAGCGATTCGAGAACATCCTTCAACGAATCTCCGATAATAATCAACTAAGCCTAGAAATCTACGTACTTCGATTACCGACTTAGGTTGTTCTCAACTGTGACTCATATCCCAACCTTGGATAACACGTTACAATGACACCTATCAGTTTACTATCGCACGAATATGGCATCCCCTACGGAGAGTCTGGATTCTGGGTATTCCACAAAGTAAGTCACAAGATAAAGGCTCGGGTATCAACTTCTACAGTTGGATTTTTAACTCCTGAAGTTCAATAGGAGCCATTCGATATGAGATTTTAGAAATGGGTTTTGTACCGGATTCAAAGTCGATACAAAATTTAATATTACGCTCTGGGAGTAAGCCAAGAAATTCTTCAGAAAATACGTCAGAAAATTTACTAACAACAGAAATATCATTCAAATCTGATATACTTTTGTTCAAGTCCATGACATGGGCTAAGAAAACATGACATCCATTTTTCAATAAACGAATGACTTCATGGCTTGATATAAAAATGTTTGACTTCAATGGTTTGATTGCTTGAGTTCGAATATCAGGTTGCTTAAGAATATGAAAACTAACAACCTTTACAAAAGCAATTAATTTTGGCATGATGAGTAGTTAACCTTAAAATCCCATCAAAAGCAAATATCTCTATAGAAATAAGGTTAACAGGTAATGTGATAGTGCCAACTTGAATCAAGCAAGATTTCTAAACAACAGATGTAATGAAAGTTTCTCCTAACGGAGTCTCCATAAATAGGTCAAAGTCTAATTTCTCCATAGTCAAGTTCAAACGTTGAACGCAAGCAAGAGAGATAAAAGAATGGGTAGAACCGGTACCTAGTAAGGTATAAACTTCGCAAGAATTATAATTAACTAACCCGTGCTAAATTCGTTCGAGTTCCTCGCATTTTGACCAGTCACGACAAACGCTCTTCCAGGAATCGTTGACTTTGACTTTTCTGGGACAGCCTTTTGAATCACCATCCCCGCTGGAATTGGTTTCGCTACCTTACACTCTCGAGCGATATGTCCTTCCTTTCCACAATTATAGCATACCTTGAACTGTTGTGGGCAGTTTGGACTGATATGTCCCTCTTTCCCGCATTTGTAACATACGACCGGTGGTCTTTCTCCTCCCTTGGAACCAGTTGCTGCTGGCACCGTCGTCTTCACATGGTCGTTGTTAAATCTCCTCTTTTTAAAATCTCCTCCCGACTCGCTTCTTCTATTTTCATGGCCACGATTACCACTAGAGTGGTTACCGCCTTTGTCCATATTCTTCTTTCTCCATTGGTTATTATTATTCTGATGACTGCTATCACCAGTATGATCCTGGTTATAGTCCCTCGGTTGAACGTACTCGTTATCTCGCTCTAACAACTGAGCCCTGTTGACAACATCTGAATAGATAGAAAATTTATGAGAAATGAGATACTGACGTATGCCGGGTTTCAAACCTCTCAAAAACATTCGCGTCATACGTTCCTCATTCTCCACCAAATGAGGTGCAAACCTGGATAACTCCGCAAACTTCGCCTCGTACTGGGACACCGTCATGTTATTCTGCTCTAGTCTAATAAACTCCACTTCCTTCATATGGCGAATACTTTCAGGAAAGTATTTTTCGTTGAAAAGTTTCTGAAACGTCTCCCATGACATGTTCAGTGCGGCTGGATGTGTACGCTTCACAGACTCCCACCAGTAATCTGCCTCACCACGGAACATAAAGGTGGCGAATGGAACCTTCTGTTCCTCCGTGCATCCCAAGACATCGAATATCTTGGTAATTTGCTTGATCCACGTCTCCGCATTAATCGGATCCGGCTTTCCCAAGAATTCTGGTGGTCCCAACTCTTTGAACTGCTTGGCTGTGACAAGCCGCGCGTTGCTATCATTTCCACCCGTATTCTGTACACGAGTCTCCCTCGTCTGGTTTTGCATGAACTGCAAAAAGCTCCTAAACATCCCGTCGTTTATCGTCTGCTCAGTGGCGTTGTTCACAGGAGAAACATTGCCAGCCTGTTGCACGTTCTCCTCGTTGGTGAGTACAGGCATCTCTACGGTCTCATTAACTCCACTGTTAACATTCTCAGTCGACATTCTCAAATACTGTCATAAAACAAGGGTTAATTAAACAAATTAACAAATCATATAATACCCCTATATTATGACCGACCAACAAATAAGCTTAGGTAGGACACACTAGCGAAGGATTTACTCGTCTCTCCCCTCCTAGTTCTATTCCCCGATCTCCGCCAGAGATCATATCCCTAAGCTCTGATACCAACTGTGACAACCCCAAAATAGGTCCATTCCACCCAACCCATTCTGAGTCGCCAAATACATGGTACAGAAACAACTACAACTTTTACAACCCATAAGCTGTGAGTTTGAATACAAACATTGTCATCTAGACAATATCCACATGCAAATAAATCCCCATCATAATTATTGATACATAATTTTACAAAAAAAATGGTGAGGACTACTAAACAACTCTCTCTAGAACCTTCATTCCATACCCCGACTAGTACTCGCTACATTCTCGCCTCCTGAGAAAAATAGAACAACAAGGAAAAGGGTGAGCTCAGCTAGCCCAGTAAAGAATATTATGACTAAGATAATATACAACAAATTATCGTTAGTCTTCAACAGGGAAAAATCTGATAGAATACAATAGACAACAAGTTTTAGATCAACAACTGCAGCGGAAACAACAATTCATTAGAAGAGTTAAGTAGAGAATAAAATCTACTAACATCTATGAATTTAAAAGTCCATCATCAATATTTTATCCCTGTAACATCAATCAATATATATCTCAAATCAAATCAAATATTCATCTTTGCACTACAGGCCAAAGATATTCATCAGTCGGTCATGTTCATCTAAACACCTGCTCATCTTTGCACTACAGGCCAAAGATATTCATCAATTGTTCATGTTCATCTCAACACCTGTACATCTTTGCACTACGGGCCAAAGATATTCATAATAAAATCAACCATCTTTGCACTACAGGCCAAAGATATTCAGTAACACCATCATTTATGACTGAGGATGATGAAAAATATTTTAAAGGAAACGAATCCAGTGAAACAAAATAACAAGTATTAAGGATTCGTACTTTAAATAATCTGAGTTCAAAAATACTTCATAAATAACCATACTGAAGTAAAATTCAAGAATGATCAAAACATGGATACAATCAAAGCTAGTATCCACAATAGATGTTTTAGACGAAAAGGAGAAATTTCATTTTTCGGTGAATAGTGTCGTATTCGTGAATAGTGCCGTATACGTGAATAGTGCCGTATACGTGAATAGTAACTCCGACACCAAAAGATAGAAATTTCACAAAAAAAACATCTTCACGCTTCGTGAATAGTACTCATGAATAGTAACTCGTGAATAGTAACTCATGAATAGTAACTCGTGAATAGTAACTCATGAATAGTAACCCCGACATGAAAAAGTTCCAAATTTGATAAAAAGTTCCAACCAACATTTCAACATAATGATATTGAAGAAATAATATCATTTGAGAAGAAAATAACATCCCTTACCTCGAAAGACAGTACTTCTGGTTGAAACACCGGATATAGGCTATGACTTGAACTTTCACCGTATAGCAATACTCAAAGTATACTCAAATTACTCACAAGAATACGCTCGATAATATAGAGAGAGAAAACTTCAGTTTCTGGTGTGATTTTCAATTCTAACCTAAGCACCTATTTATAGGAAATTGCTTAGAACACCAAAGCAGAAAATTTATATAATAATAATATATATATAAAAATTTTCTACGCATTCTTAGAATCTGCAAATTTGAATACAAACCACATGCTCCCTTCTAGAAGAAGTACAAAAAACGTTTTTATTATTAAAAATATTTTAAACTTCCAAAAATCAATTATTTCGGAACTCCGGAACTTCAATAATTCATAATAAATAGCCCTTTTTGCCAGAAAATTCGAATCTCGCGAGTTTTTATAGGAAATTCAATTCTGCACAACTTTACAGAAGGAAGTTTTTCCAAATTCCAAACAGAAATTGACCGAAATCCACAAACAGGCGATTTTACAGGCTATAATCAAATTTCAGTCAATAAATAGGGTCCACCGACACATAAAACATGCTTTAAATATTTTTGGTAACAAAAATACTCCTCCTCCACATATACTCATATACCCCACATTTATCGTAAAAATATCACCGTTAATATATTATTAAAATAATATATTTAAATGAATTATTATATCAGAAAAAGATAAAATATTAATTTTCAACAATTGTCACATTAAAAAATTTTCTCCATCTATATCCACATAAAATCAATATTTTCCTCATCATAAAAATCAATAATTTAATTATTCACAAATAATATTACAGAATCACAGTACTAGCAACCAGGCCGTTCCCAGGAAAGAGGGGGCTTTCCAATAAGAATTTCTTCTTACTGGCGCGCAATTAGGTGACCAAACCTCTCCTTAGACAGAACTTTCTAGACATTGCCAATAATGTTATCAAATAATATTATTCAGATAATATGAATTATTGCTTCGATAATGGAAAATACTGTGTAGTGACAATTATTGAAACAACAGTAATACAAAATATCAATGCAGCAATTATTGAATCAATAAAATAAAATACTGAACAGTAATTACTGTAACAATTATTGAGTAGTGCCTTCTTACGTAAGAATCAATAATTGGTGCAATACCGTGTGCTACTGTGCAACAACGCGTATTACTGTGTTTTAACCACCGGGTATTCCAACAGTATTAACGGTAACAACTACGCCGTTATTTATAAACAACTTATATTTGTCGTTTTCTTCATCCAATCGCTTTCCGTTATGGGACCCACAAAAGACTGCGCCGTCGTACGAATATTCCCCGACAGCAAGAATATTCCACGACCAAACGAATATTCCCTGACAATAATGAATATTTTATAACCACCTGCTTATTTAAAATATTTGCGCATTTTACCCATAACTAACCACATTAATCAAATCAACCCTTACTATTTCAAAATAATAAATAAAGGAAATTCCTTTTTATTTAAAAAATTTTCGGGGTCTTACATATGGCTACAATTTTTTTGGGCTATAGTCGTCGCCATAGATCAGAATAGTTATAGCAACGGGTGAACCATCGCTATAGCAAAAAAAAACGTCATCATAAGCGACTGTGTACTACACAACTGTGTATATACATTTTTCTCATGTATATAGCATAATTAAAATATGTCCTTGTATATATATAGAGAGAGAGAGATCGGATCCTGTCCGGACTCCCGGATATGTTTAAAATCCGGACCTTTTTTTTTGCTTTTTTTTTAAAACAACTAAAAAAAATTATGGAATTGGAATTTTTACATAATACAGTGTTTTGGGCGTGATTTGGATGCCTATACCAAAACATTTATGTACAGTCTGGGCAGACTGTACATACATTAGTTGATATAGGTATTAAAAACACACCCAAAATATTGTATTATGGAAAAATTTCAGTTCCATAATTATTATTTTTTAGTTGTTCTACAAAAAAAAAATTGGGTCCGTTTTTTGATCAGGTCCGGACTCCCGGACCTGATCTGTTGTGTATATATATATATACAGTCGGGCTATGACGACGGTCGACGGGTTTAAATTGGAGTTGATGGCATTTTTATAAATCTGGGGAATCAGGCAAGCGCCTAGGCGTTTGGTTTAGTACAATTTGGAGCGCCTAGGGGCTCTAGCTCGGCTATTGTTCTTAACTATCTTATGAATTTCGTTAATCCATATTAATTACATTTATCTATGAGTTTACTCTTCTACCTACTCAGGTTTTATGCAAAATAATATAATTTAAACATAATTCCAAACACGTCATTTCATTTAGATGAAACAATTTCACATAAAATATTTAAGATTTTATTTTATTACTTGATTGAGAACTCTTTATGAGTCTATTCATATCTAGACATTATCGTAAAGCGTTATCTTTCTTCAGTATATTTCTTTCGCATAATGTTTTTATGTATTAAGATTTAATAAGATTTATGCATCTCTTTTAATTATCTATGGACTCTTCACAAGTTCATTTAATCATATCCTCATATTATATCCTAAGGTACTCGTTACCTTAGAGCTATAATCCACAGCTTTGATACCATTATTGTAACTCCCCTGAATTCGAGTGCTCGTCGCCCGAATAAGAGTCAACGTTAACTCGACATCTTTCACAACTTAAAATCACTTTAACTCAAAATAAATATCTCTTTCTAATTCTTGATTACAACTTTGAATATTTTATTTTTTCTTTGTAAAATTGTAAGAAATGAATGAACTTAGCTTACTATTTATAGGAAAACATAGTTTTGTTAATTGCACGTTAGGGGCTCGACTTATTACACTTTGTACCAGGCTTTTTACACTTTGGTACCTAGGTTAATTACACTTTAGTACCTTGAAAATATCTTCCACCAAGTGACATCATGATGACATCATCTTTGTGATTCTTCAAAGATGATGTCATGCTTGCATCATTTCTTCTCTGATTGGTTGATTCAAGTTCGCATGGATTAGCTTTATTTAGTTAGTTTGTAACTTAGTTTGGATCCTAGTTTGGTCACATCAACTTAGTTACACATAACCTAGTTTGATTACAGCTAGTTACCGTTCAACTTAGTTCATTTTCAAGTACAAAATAGTTTGATTTTAACTAATTAGTTTCAATTTAGTTCATTTTTAAGTCTTCAGGATTAATTAACCATTACTTATTTAAAAGTTTGATGATAAGTCAGTTTTATACCTACTTATTCGATATCTATTATTTGAATTTGATGCTTAAACATGTGTTTCGTAGTTACTTTTCATGCATTTCACTCTCATTTTGTAAGTTGTGTACTTGGGAACTAGCTAGGTAGCATTTGTGTCGAATTTGACCAGCTTTGAGTTTTCACTTTAATTGACCAATTGAGTTGTAGCTTGGGCAAGGGGTCATAATAGGGCTTATAAATGGAGACATATTAACTTGTAAATATTCATTCCATCTTTTTGGGATCATCATCTTAGATATTATACTTTTACATATTTCCTATCTTAGATTATATTAGATTAGTTTATGAAAAAACCCTAGTTTAGATTAGTTTTGAAGATTGAAGTAACTTGGAGATCATTGAAGTTTCAAAGTAGGAGCAAAAGGGAGCTTCAGATTTGTAAACAACATATTTCATTCTTTCCTCTACTTCTAATTTTTAACTTTCAATGTTTATTCAGTTGTGGACTATGAATTTTAATTCAATCATGAACTGAATTCTATTTTGAGATTACAATGAATCTTGTTGCGTAGTTTACTTATTTTGTTAGTCTTGTTAATTATTATTAGATTGTCTATTATGGTTTGTGTTCAATTGATTAATTGTCTGATTAAAAATTACCGTGATTGTTGTTTCCGCTACAGTTGTTGATTTAAAACTTGTTGTCTATTGTAATTTATCAAATTTTCCCTGTTGAGGACTAATAGATTGATTGCCTCATTTATTTGAGCACTCAAATGAATATTCAGTAAAATCAGAAATTCCCATTATATCTCTAAACGGCTAGGAAATCAATTAGTCTGCATGATTTTGTTGAAATCTTTCAAATTGATTCACACTAGTTAACGACTATAACATGCTTACATTATATAAAGCATTTAATCGTGTCCTAGACACCCACCAAGCAGAATTGAAAAGGAAGTATCTAAAAGTTTTATCCTTTAACATGTGGATACTCGAATTACTGTGAAAGATCATGTTAGTTCCTAGAGGCACAATAGTTATCTAGAAGGGGGTTGAATAGATATTTGAAAAACTTTTCGTTTTAACTTGTTAGTAGATAATGGTTAAAATTTTAGCGAAATTAATATTAGTTTTAATCTCCCTTAAGATAGTGAGTTTATGAGAGTGAGGCATATATAGCAGTTATAACAGATATAACAGTTATAGTAAGAATGTAAGAGACACCGTCTGTAACGACCCCAAAATAGGTCCATTCAATCCAACCCATTCTGAGTCGCCAAATACATGGTACAGAAAACAACTACAACTTTATTACAATAATTGTCGTGCAAAATACAATAACACATATACTGTGAGTTTGGATACAAATATATACCAAATGTGACACATGTCCCAACCGTGGACAACACCTCACAGTGACACCTTACATAAAGGTATAGTCAAAAACTGTTTTAGAAAATAAAATCTTTGGAAGTGCTCAAGGAAACCTTCGTACATGGGAGGCCACGCGTCTAGGTTATTATAGATATCATATGGCCACAGAATTATCCTTGGTTGACCCAATAGACCCCAAAGAAAAACAAGAAGATTACTATCATATTCTTCCCAATGGCAAGTCTTCTCCTGACATATCACTATCTCCATTGTCCCTAATTGAGAGTTATATTTCAAATAGACTCCAATATCATATAGATAGTGCTGGTAGATATACTCAGCAAGTGGATGAGCACATCCATGTCTTATGATGACACGAGGTGGTATGTCATTAGACATCTTGTATGACAGTGGCAAAACACCCTTCCAAGTTAAATTCACCTCACCCTCAACATCTATAGACCACCGTTCTATTCCCTTGTTATTCCCCCGCTCGACCCAGCTACACTCGTATTACCTGAAAGGAATTGTGAAGCAAAAGGGTGAGCACAACCAGCTCAGTAAAGAATGTCATGACTAAAGATAAATAAATTATCAATAGCCTTCAACAGTAATAAATCAGAGATTTAGAACATATGGTATATGATAAAAAATTTCAACCATAGTTGCAGCGGAACGAGCAATCCATTAGAAGAGTCAAATAGACTATAAAGTCTGTTATCTTCTCCATGTTAAAAGTTCATCAACAATGTTTTATCCCTATAACATCAATCAACAATTTCTGTCCACAATCACATGTATAACTCATAATCGTAATTGTTGTTCTAAATTCCTTTTCTCATCCAGGACAAAGATAATTTTTATCACCTGAAACATCAAAGATCATGGTTATACTAAATCACAGTTCATGTTCATAATCATACTAATAAATTCATCTTTGCACTACAGCCAAAGATATACATCAATAAGTCATCTTTGCACTACAGGCCAAAGATATTCATCAACAAGTAATCTTTGCACTACAGGCCAAAGATATTCATCAACAAGTCATCTTTGCACTACAGGCCAAAGATATTTATCAGTTGGTCATGTTCATCTAAACACTTGTTCATCTTTGCATTACGGCCAAAGATATTCATCAGAAATCATTCATCTTTGCACTACAGGCCAAAGATATTTAATAATAACATCCTTTAAGACTGAAGATGATAAAAAATATTTTTAAAGAAACGAATCCAGTGAAACAAAATGACAAGGATTAGGGATTAAAGATTCGTATTTTGTTTTATCCATGTCCAAAAATACCTCAAAAATAATCATAGTGGTGTAAAATTCAAGAATGATCAAAACATGGATACAATCAAAGCTAGTATCCACAATAGATATTTTAGACGAAAATGGAAAATTTTTATTTTTCGATGAATAGTACCGTATTCGTGAATAGTGTCGTATACGTGAATAGTGTCGTATACGTGAATAATAACTCCGACACCAAAAGATAGTAATTTCACAAAAAAAATCATCTTCACGCTTCGTGAATAGTACTCGTGAATAGTAACTTGTGAATAGTAACTCATGAATAGTAACTCGTGAATAGTAACTCATGAATAGTAACCCCGACATGAAAAAGTTCCAAATTTGATAAAAAGTTCCAACCAATATTTCGGCATAATGATATTGAAAAAATAATATCATTTTAGAAGAAAATAACCTCACTTACTATCTCTTACCTCGAAAGACAGTACCTCTGACTGGAATAACACTGAACGAACTTGCACCGTATAGCAATACTCAAAGTATACTCAAAGAATACGCTCGATAATATAGAGAGAGAGAAAGAGACAAAACTTTGTTTCTGGTGTGATTTTCAATTCTAACTTAGCCCTCTATTTATAGGAAAATGTTAGAACGCCAAAGGAGACTAAATTAATAAAATATATTATTATTTATTCAAAATTCTTACCCACATGTTTTGAAACTCTAGCATGCCTTCTTTGGTCAAAAACATCAGCCACCCATGTGCCAACAACCACAAAAACATTTTTCTTATATAAAATAATTAAAACTTCCAAAAATCAATTATTTCGGAACTCCGAAACTTCAATAATTCATGATAAATAGCCTTTTTGTCAGAAAATTCGAATCTCGCGACTTTTTATAGGAAATTCAATTCTCTACAACTTTGCAGAAGAAAATTTTTTCCAAATTCCAAACAGAAATTATCCAAAATCCACAAACGGGCGATTTTACAGTCTACAATCAATTTTCAGTCAAGAAATGGGTCTACCGACACACCAAATCTGTTTTTAATATTTATTACAACAAAAATACTCTTTCTCCTCATAAACTCATATATCCTCCATTCATTATAAAAATATCATCATTATTATATTATTAAAATATAATAATATATTTAAATGAATTATTTTATCAGAAAAAGATAAAATATTAATTTTCAATGATTGTCACATTAAAAATTTTCTCCATCTATATCCACATAAAATAAATATTTTCTTTATCATAATAATCAATAATTAATTATTAAAAATAATATTACAGAATCACAGTACTGACAACCAGGCCGTTCCCAGGATAGAGGGGGCTTTCCAATAAGAATTTCTCCTTACTGGCGCGCAATTAGATGACTAAACCTCTCCTTGACAGAACTTTCTAGACATTGCCAATAATGTTATCTGATGATATTATTCAAATAATATGAATTATTGATCTGATAATGGAAAATACTGTGCAATGACAATTATTGAAAAAATAGTAATATAAATATCAACGCAACAATTATTGAATCAATAAAGTAATGAACCGTAACTCTTGTAGCAATTATTGAGTAGTGCCTTCTTACGTAAGGATTAATAATTCAAAATATTGTGCAATACCGTGTGCTACTGTGCAACAACGCGTATTACTGTATTTTAACCACCGGGTATTCCAACAGTGTAAACGGTAACGATTACGCCGTTATTTATAAAAAAAACTTTAATTTGTCGTTTTCTTCATCCGACAGTTATTTTGTTACGGGGCCCACAAAAGACTGCGCCGTCGTACGAATACTCCCCGACAGAAAGAATATTCACGACCAAACGAATATTTCCCGACAACAATGAGTATTTTATTACCACTTGCTTATTTTTTTTAAAAAAATTCATATATCACCCTTAAATTTAACCTTTTATCAATTTAACCATTTACTGAATTGTAAATATAAGAAAAATTGAATACTTTTATTTCATAAAATTCAGAGTCTTACAATCTCCCCTCCTTATGAAATTTCGTCCCCGAAATTTACGTACCTGGTATTTCGAAAAGTTGAGAATACCTTGCTTTCATTTCAGATTCTATCTCCCGAGTCATTATGATTTCTCCATTACTCATCTCCCGTGATAACTTCATTTGCATCCCTCATTTTTTGGGAAGTCATGACAACCGTTATCCCTCGAACTACCCGGGTTTGACTTGTCTGGGACAACATTTGGCGTCATCACTACCGTTGGAACATACTTTTCTATAGGGCATATTACTCCCTCAACTGCCTCTTCGTACTCCTGATTCATGATCTGAATCATCAATCTTCGATCCGTATCAAATTCAGGTTGACCGCACTGTACACGGTAATTCAAAACTCGATGTTGGGTTCTCCTAATTGCTTTCCAAAAAGAGAAATTCGTGTCATCTATTTTAGCCTTCTTAGATCGAACATCTCTTTCCACAATATCCACGTGTCGTGTGGTTTTTACCCATGCATCACTTATTCTCACTCGTTCAGTTTTTTCTTCTTTCAGCTCAGATTCCATCTTTATCATCTTATACTCTGCCAAAGAATGCTTCTGTTCAAGCATCACATATCGGGTAACACAAGCTTGAATTGTTGCATCCTTTTGCTCCACGACTACTGCTTGCAATTCTTCAGCCTGCTCTTCTAACTCATGAATACGATTTTGCAATTCTACATTTTGATCATAAAATACTTCTAATAAACTCTCCTCAGGTACCTCTTCTTCCTCTTCTTCCTCGCTCTCACTTGTTACCTCTGCGACTATCTCGGGTGCAACTATCAATTCTTCACTCACCACATGTATATCTCTAATTCCTTCTTCGTCTGTCATCACATTAGTGATTAGAGGTATCCCAACAGTCTCATTCACTCCATTTTCAGCAGTCATTCTCAAATACTGCCATAAAACAAGGGTTAATTAAACAAATTAACATATCACATAATATTCATATATTATGACCGACCAACAATTAAGCTTAGGTAGGACACACTAGCGAAGGATTTACTCATCTCTCACCTCCTAGTCCTATTCCCCGATCTCCGCCAGAGACCATATCCCTAAGCTCTGATACCAAATGTAACGAGCCCAAAATAGGTCCATTCAATCCAACTCATTCTGAGTCGCCAAATACATGGTACAGAAAACAACTACAACTTTATTACAATAATTGTCGTGCAAAATATAACAACACATATACTGTGAGTTTGGATACAAATATATACCAAATGTGACACATGTCCCAACTGTGGACAACACCTCACAGTGACACCTTACATAAAGGTATAGTCAAAAACTGTTTTAGAAACTAAAATCTTTGGGAAGTGCTCAAGGAAACTTTTGTACATGGGAGGCCATGCGTCTAGGTTATTATAGATATCATATGGCCACAGAATTATCCTTGGTTGACCCAATAGACCCCAAAGAAAAACAAGAAGATTACTATCATATTCTTCCCAATGGCAAGTCTTCTCCTGACATATCACTATCTCCATTGTCCCTAATTGAGAGTTATATTTCAAATAGACTCCAAGATCATATAGATAGTGCTGGTAGATATACTCAGCAAGTGGATGAGCACATCCATGTCTTATGATGACACGAGGTGGTATGTCATTAGACATCTTGTATGACAGTGGCAAAACACCCTTCCAAGTTAAATTCACCTCACCCTCAACAACTATAGACCACCGTTCTATTCCCTTGTTATTCACCCGCTCGACCCAGCTACACTCGTATTACCTGAAAGGAATTGTGAAGCAAAAGGGTGAGCACAACCAGCTCAGTAAAGAATGTCATGACTAAAGATAAATAAATTATCAATAGCCTTCAACAGTAATAAATCAGAGATTTAGAACATATGGTATATGATAAAAAAATTTAACCATAGTTGCAGCGGAACGAGCAATCCATTAGAAGAGTCAAATAGACTATAAAGTCTGTTATCTTCTCCATGTTAAAAGTTCATCAACAATGTTTTATCCCTATAACATCAATCAACAATTCCTGTCCACAATCACATGTATAACTCATAATCGTAATTGTTGTTCTAAATTCCTTTTCTCATCCAGGATAAAGATAATTTTTATCACCTGAAACATCAAAGATCATGGTTATACTAAATCACAGTTCATGTTCATAATCATACTAATAAATTCATCTTTGCACTACAGCCAAAGATATACATCAATAAGTCATCTTTGCACTACAGGCCAAAGATATTCATCAACAAGTAATCTTTGCACTACAGGCCAAAGATATTCATCAACAAGTCATCTTTGCACTACAGGCCAAAGATATTCATCAGTTGGTCATGTTCATCTAAACACTTGTTCATCTTTGCACTACGGCCAAAGATATTCATCAGAAATCATTCATCTTTGCACTACAGGCCAAAGATATTCAATAATAACATCCTTTAAGACTGAAGATGATAAAAAAATATTTTTAAAGAAACGAATCCAGTGAAACAAAATGACAAGGATTAAGGATTAAAGATTCGTATTTTGTTTTATCCATGTCCAAAAATACCTCAAAAATAATCATAGTGGTGTAAAATTCAAGAATGATCAAAACATGGATACAATCAAAGCTAGTATCCACAATAGATATTTTAGACGAAAAGGGAAAATTTTCATTTTTCGATGAATAGTGCCGTATTCGTGAATAGTGTCGTATACGTGAATAGTGTCGTATACGTGAATAATAACTCCGACACCAAAAGATAGTAATTTCACAAAAAAAATCATCTTCACGCTTCGTGAATAGTACTCGTGAATAGTAACTTGTGAATAGTAACTTATGAATAGTAACTCGTGAATAGTAACTCATGAATAGTAACCCCGACATGAAAAAGTTCTAAATTTAATAAAAAGTTCCAACCAATATTTTGGCATAATGATATTGAAGAAATAATATCATTTTAGAAGAAAATAACCTCCCTTACTATCCCTTACCTCGAAAGCTAGTACCTCTGACTGGAATAACACTGAACGAACTTGCACCGTATAGCAATACTCAAAGTATACTCAAAGAATACGCTCGATAATATAGAGAGAGAAAGAGAGAAAACTTTATTTTTGGTGTGATTTTCAATTCTAACTTAGCCCTCTATTTATAGGAAAATGTTAGAACGCCAAAGGAGACTAAATTAATAAAATATATTATTATTTATTCAAAATTCTTACCCACATGTTTTGAAAACTCTAGCATGCCTTCTTTGGTCAAAAACATCAGCCACCCATGTGCCAACAACCACAAAAACATTTTTCTTATATAAAATAATTAAAACTTCTAAAAATCAATTATTTCGGAACTCCGAAACTTCAATAATTCATGATAAATATCCCTTTTGTCAGAAAATTCGAATCTTGCGAATTTTTATTGGAAATTTAATTCTCTACAACTTTGCAGAAGAAAATTTTTCCAAATTCCAAACAGAAATTATCCAAAATCCACAAACGGGCGATTTTACAGTCTACAATCAATTTTCAGTCAAGAAATGGGTCTACCGACACACCAAATCTGTTTTTAATATTTATTACAACAAAAATACTATTTCTCCTCATAAACTCATATATCCTCCATTCATTATAAAAATATCACCATTATTATATTATTAAAATATAATAATATATTTAAATGAATTATTTTATCAGAAAAAGATAAAATATTAATTTTCAACGATTGTCACATTAAAATTTTCTCCATCTATATCCACATAAAATAAATATTTTCTTTATCATAATAATCAATAATTAATTATTAAAAATAATATTACAGAATCATAGTACTGACAACCAGGCCGTTCCCAGGATAGAGGGGGCTTTCCAATAAGGATCTCTCCTTACTGGCGCGCAATTAGATGACCAAATCTCTCCTTGATAGAACTTTCTAGACATTGCCAATAATGTTATCTGATGATATTATTCAAATAATATGAATTATTGATCTGATAATGGAAAAAACTGTGCAATGCCAATTATTGAAACAATAATAATATAAATATCAACGCAGCAATTATTGAATCAATAAAGTAATGAACAGTAACTCTTGTAGCAATTATTGAGTAGTGCCTTCTTACGTAAGGATTAGTAATTCAAAATACTGTGCAATACCGTGTGCTACTGTGCAACAACGCGTATTATTGTATTTTAACCACCAGGGTATTCCAACAGTGTAAACGGTAATGATTACGCCGTTATTTATAAAAAAAAACTTTAATTTGTCGTTTTCTTCATCCGACAATTATTTTGTTACGGGGCCCACAAAAGACGGCGCCGTCGTACGAATATTCCCCGACAGAAAGAATATTCCACGACCAAACGAATATTTCCCGACAACAATGAGTATGTTATAACCACTTGCTTATTTTTAAAAAAAAAATTCATATATCACCCTTAACTTTAACCTTTTATCAATTTAACCATTTACTGAATTGTAAATATAAGAAAAATTGAATACTTTTTTTCCATAAAATTCGGGGTCTTACACAGTCGTTTTAAGTGGTTCAGAGCACTTAAAGCTCCTAGTCCACTCTTCTACTTCTCGAGTAGGAAATCCACTAAGGATGTCTTTTACACTTTCTGAATCACTTATATTCTTTCTAGACCAGCAGTCTAGGAACTTCTTAGTTCACTCTTGAACTCTTCAAGTCCAGCAGACTTGGCTCTCTTACAGTTCACTTAGAACCCTTCAAGTCCTTCTGACTTGAAACTTTTTCTTTAGTTGATTGGTAGATGTTGAGTTCTTGATGGTTGCTACTCAGTTGCTGTTTAAGCACTTGTTCGAAAGAACATGAGTAGTTGAGCAAGATTTCCTTTTTCTCAGATCGTAGAGTTGAGCTTTTAGAGTTCTTGTACGTTTTTGTTCAATGTTTGCTTGCTTCTCTCATCTACTTGATTTGCATATATGTGAACTTAAAAACTATCCGTTGGATCCATCCGTTGTAGCATTAATGCGTTTAACCTTTCTGTTCTTTGATGGAGACTTTATGCACATCTTCTGAATTGCATTCTAGCCCACTAACATAGCAGACTGCTTTCTCACCTAACACCTGAAAAGGTGTTTTCCCCCTTACCAATGGTACTTTCCTTAGCTTCTTCAATACGCTTCTTTGTTGCATACTAAGGATATTTCTTATAACTTTTGGACTGGTGAGTACTACAACGTTTAGAATCCATTCCTCATATGTTGGAGTTTGTCTCCACATAAATCGTGAGGCTTGATGCTTCTGACACAAGACAGATGATACTCTACGATTCAGATCGTGGTACTCGACGATTCAGATCGTGGTGACTTATCGCCTTGGTGCTTGGTCTGATGTTATCAGCCGATAGCACTACGATTTTTCTTAAATATTTGCACACTACGATCTTTGCTTGCTTGAGTTATAAACTCTACATTTTTGAGAACATACTACGATCTCTGAGTTGGCTCGGCAAACGTTTATACGATTTTCGAAGAAGCCCTTCAAGGCAGGCACACTACGATTCTTGAAGCTCTACGTTTTTGCCTTGACTTCTGCAATCTTGATCAGATTGATGCATTACGAATTATTCGAAGCCTATCTATTACATCTCAAGATCAACCTAACAGCTTTGATCTTTCTATCTATACATTCATTTTTAGAATGATACACATTAAGAGCTTAGATCAGCCTAACAAATTTGATCTATCACTATGTCCTTGTACATATATTCATTGAAGGACTTTACAAATAATCACGAGCATTTGTATTTAAACATCAAATCAACATATATATTCTCCCAACAATCTCCCCCTATTTGATGTTGACATAACCAAGGAGATTTGTTTTCATGATTATTAGTATCTAGATGTAATTGCAGGAAATTTAAACATGACTTAGTATTTCAGTGAGCAACTGAAATTTCTAAAGAGTAAGCATGAATTTATTGATGATTGAAGAGTATTACAATTTAGCTTTACATCAATAATATTTTAAAATTTCACTTATCTCTATTTCTTTGGTCTTTTGCTTGGAGGATTGGTGTGACGCCCCCAAAATTAGGTATACATCACCCATCTTGAGTTGCCAGATACATGGTACAGAATTCAAATACAACTTACTAATACAACTGTCGTGTACAATACGACAAAACATAACTGTGAGTTTGAGTACAATTATTGTCTACTAGAGATCATACAAACTCAAAAGGTGTCCTCAATACAATTATTGTCACACTATTTAACAGAATAGTGAGGACTACTAATACTATTCTCTGGTCCATCACTCCGTTCCCCGACTCGTCCCAGCTATATTCTCATTTCCTGAAGAGAACAGTGAAAGAAAGGGTGAGCTCAACTAGCCCAGTAAGAAATATTATGACTAAGATAATGCAGAATAAATTATCATTAGCCTTCAACAGTGTTAAACTGATAAAATACAATAAACATCAAGTTTAACTACAACGGAACCAGCAATCCATTAAAAGAGTCAAGTAGAAAATAAAATCTACTATCTTTTATGATTTAAAAGGTTTTTCATCATCGTTATAGCTGAGACTCAGCTTAATAAATATTCCACATCATCGAATCACCCTCGCACTACGGCCAAGGATATTCTTTAGTATCACGACCACAATTATTCATGCACTACGGCCAAGAATATTTGTGTATTCATTAATGGTCATGATCATGCCAACAACTGTCCATCAATGCACTACGGGCCAATGAGAACTTTTTATTTTTACATCATTTGTAATATTACGATCATGATTACACCGAATAATCCCTGGTCATAATCATACCAAGTCCATCTATGCACTACAGGCCACATATGACTTTCAACAAAATATAAACATGAGGATGATGACAATGATATAAGAATTCAATAAAACAAGTTCAAGAATTATTTTATCCAGGAATTATTAACGTCCAAATTTGTCAACACGATACTGTTTTGTGGTGTAAAATTCAAGAATGATCAGAAGAAGATTTCCATGAAAGGATACTGGATGAAGCGCAAATATCAAGGATATTCCACAAATTTCATGGAGTATAGAAGTCAAAGTTTTAACCAACTGAGTATAATAAAGAATAAGATAACAAAAGAAATCACCATGCATGCGATAGACCGCACAAGCAGGTTATTCCAAAAGAATAATAAATAACGGAACTAGGTCCGGCGTAAAACGTACAGACAGGATATTCCAACAGAATAATAAAGAATGGAACCAGGTCCGGTGTAAAACACACAGACAGGATATTCCAACAGAATAATAAAGAATGGAACCAGGTCCGGTGTAAAACACACAGACAGGATATTCCGACAGAGATGTAAAGACAGAATAGTAAATGGATGTCACCAAGTATAGGGTATTCCGCATATACCGGTTATTCCAACAGAATAATAATGAATAGAATAACATAAGGATTTCACCAAGTATAGGGTGTACCGCGTATACAGGTCATGTATAGGGTATGCCACTTTTACAGGTTATTCCAACAGAATAACAAAGAATGGAATAACATAAGTTCTCTTCAAGAAGAAAGAATAACACCCCTTACCGTATTAAGAGATTGAATACTGCAGTAGTGTAGTAACTGAATACTCTTTTTCTTTCTCTATTACTCTCTCTATACTTTCTCTCTCTATAGCTTGAACGAATTCGTGAAAAATAATGAAGCCATAGGCCTCTATTTATAGAAGATTTATTACTATTTACGAAAGTATTTACTATTTACGAAGGTAATTACTATTGACGAAGGTAATTACTATTTACGAAGGTAATTACTATTTACGAAAATAATTACTATTTACGAAGGTAATTACTATTTACGAAAGTAATTACTATTTACGAAAGTAATTACTATTTATGAAAGAGACTCTTAGATGATGACATATGGCCCCCCATAAATAATTCAACTTACCACAAACGTCTAATAATAGACTCTTTATATACATCAAGGATTGAATAAAAATTACCAAAAATTATTTTATTTTTTATCAACACATATTTAATCTTTCAACAATTATTAATCATTTATAACTTGTCGTCTCAATTATTGTTTAAATAATATAACATATTATACAGATGATACTGTGACAATAATTGAATCAATAATATAAGAGATATGATGCAGCAATTACTGTAGCAATAATTGAGTATAGCTGAGTGACTTCTCACGTAAGCATCAATAATCAATACAGTGTGCTACTATGCAACAACGCGTATTACTGTACTTTTACTACCGAGTAGTTCAACAGTTTTAACGGTAACACCTCCGCCGTTTATTTTATAGAAAGCTAATTTTGTCGTTTTCTAACTACGACAATACTTCCGTTGTGGGGTCCACCAATGATTGTGCCGTCGTACGAATATTCCCCGACAAAAAGAATATTCCCCGACCAAACGAATATTTTATAACAACTTGCGTACTTTGCAAAATTTATAAATATTACCCACAACTATATTTTTATCAAATTTATTCCATAATATTCAAAAATAATAATTATGAAAATTCATCTTTATTTATAAAAACTGGGGTCTTACAATTGGCATACTCCTCAGCCCTTCTTTTTCTGCTTGCTTCATCCCTTCTGGCTATCTCTTTCAGCTCATTTGGGCTTATCCTTGGGTTGTGATCATGCCTATTCATGAATGCAGGATCTCCAATTGGCATTCTTAGGCTTGTGGTGGTCACATTTTGTGAGCTGATAGCTGGCCCTTGACTCCTTATTGACTGAGCCATCAAGACTTCCTGCTGATCAGATCGTTGAGTTTGATTGCTTGATCGTGGAGTCTGTTGGTAGAATTGTCTTGCAGGAGGGCTTCTTAACACTTGAGTGTAAAATTGTCCTCTGCCTCTTCCCTGGCTTCCTTGAACTCCTCTGCCCCTGCCCTAGCCTCCTTGAACTACTTTCCCTTTATTAGTATCCCCCTTTATGTCAGCATCAAGGGTTCAAATGTCTTCAGATAGTCGAGTCACTCCTTGGACAGGCTCGTTGAGTTGGCTTCATGTTTGAGCAATGTCCTCTCGATTTTCCTTGACCAGAACTTTAGAGCAAGCTTCTTTGTTCCAGAGGGCAGCTAGAACAGTGTCAGTTTGTTGTTCTTAGTTTACATAGGCTTTCTGAAATTCTTTGATTGAAACTTTCAGGTTGATGATGTTCTCCATCATAAGGTTATTTTGGGCTTCTTGAGATTTCTGTAATTCAAGAACAGCCTCTCTTTGTTTGGTGGCTATCCGGAAGTGAATATCATCTCTGTCCTTCATGCTTTGAATCATTTCCTTAATAATTTCCCTCAGCTTCTTTATAAGCTCAGTGTTCAAATTCAGCCTGAGATGAATGTGTTTTGAGTGAATTTCCAGGCTCTCATCGATGTCCTTGACCATGTTCTTGGACACTTCATTCAAGTCATCTTTCGTGGCCAGATTTGTGAGTGGGTTACTGGGTTGAGGAGTGTTTAAAGGAGGGGATGTTTTCTGGAATTGATCTTGCACGGAGTAGAAGGCAAGATCGAGATTGAAGTATTCGTTGTTGGATGAGGAGGGAATATCCGATGGAGGGGCCTGGGTTTGGATGTTTGAGTTTGGTGACTCTGCGATTTGAGGTAGAGACTCTGCAATGAGGCTAGAGTCCATGATCGTAGAGATAATGGGTTGTGGGAGAATTATGAAGTTGACCGCATTTGGTTCCTCAGTTATAGAATTTTGGGATTCTGTAACTGAAAATTGATTTAGTGGATGAAGAATCACTTTCAACCATCGTGGGAATTCATAAAATTGATTAAATAAGGATGATGACAAGTGATTAACTCGGAAGAGGGTTGGGATAGATAGTACCTCAGGGTTATACTTTGAGGAAGAGTAGTTTGTGAGTAACTTCTTGGCGAAGTTGAATCTTCCTGGGAATCTATTGGCAAGTACTGAGATGGCCGGATACTATTTGAAGCTCCAAAACATGTGATTCCAGGAATTTAGAATCTGAGCTTGATGGAAGGGCATCATGGGTAGATATGAAAATAGTTGCTTATAGTTAGCTCTTCTGTACCAATTTATGCCCACGGCTGTGATCTCGACCTCATCATCTTCTTCCTCTTCTCTGTTCTCGTTGGAGGATTACATTATCTCAATGGCCTCTTGATGTTCTCGCACTGGTTCTTCTTTATTTCTTGCAGGGACCTCTTCTTCTTCCATAGAGATGTCATGAGCCTCCCCCTCAACTTGATCATCTTCTTGTACGATCAATAGCCTCCCCCTCAACTTGATCATCTTCTTATACGATCAATAGCTCCCCCTCAACTGGAGCATCTTCTAGGATGGGAGCTTCAGGCATCTCCCCCTCAGTTGGTGTATTCTCTATCATAAGAACTTCAGGGATCTCCCCCTCAGCTGGTGTATTCTCTATCATAAGAGCTTCAGGGATATCCCCCTCAGCTGGAGCATTGTCCTCTTGACTTGCTTTGGACAGTTCCTTTTTGGCAGTCATACTCTTGTCTTCCTTATTGAGCGCTTTTTGATTTTCAAGGATATATTTCTTGACCAGTTTTCTTCTTGATTTTCTAGGCTGAGCCTCAGCCTCAGGACTTTCTTGAACTTCAGTTTTGTCTTGTTGATCACCCAGACTATCAGGTGTGGCAGCTTCTTTGCTCTAGGTGTTTGGTCTAGTCTCTACGATCAGTAGAGACTCTACAATTGAAGAAAGAGATGGCCTTTTGGGTTTGTGGCTGATCTTATCTTTCTTCAGCAGCTGAGATATGTTATGTGACGCCCCCAAAATAAGGTATACATCACCCATCTTGAGTCGCCAGATATATGGTACAGAATTCAAATACAACTTAATAATACAACTGTCGTGTATAATACGACAAAACATAAACTGTGAGTTTGGATACAAATATTGTCTACTAAAGATTATACAAACTCAAAAGGAATCTACATTACAATTATTATCACACTATTTCACAGAATGGTGAGGACTACTAATGCACCATCTAGGACCATCACTCTGTTCCCCGACTAGTCCCAGCTACGTTCTCATTTCCTGAAGAGAACAATGAAAGAAATTGTGAGCTCAACTAGCCCAGTAAGAAATATTAAGACTAAGATAATACAGAATAATTTATCGTTAGCCTTTAACAGTGTTAAACTGATAAAATATAACAAACATCAAGTTTAACTGCAGCGGAACAAGCAATCCATTAGAATAGTCAAGTAGGGAATAAAATCTACTATCTTCTATGATTTAAAAGGTTTTTCATCACTTTTATCGCTGGGACTCAGCTTAATAAATAATCCACATCATCGAATCACCCCTGCACTACGGCCAAGGATATTCTTTAGTATCACGACCATGAATTATCCATGCACTACGGCTTAAGATAATCATGTTTTCATCAACGGTCCTGATCATGCCATAAAACAATTCATCTTTGCACTACGACCAAAGAGAATCCATAGCCATAATCATACCAAAAACTGTCCATCAATGCACTACGGGCCAATGAGGACTTTTTCCACATCATTTGTAACATTACGGTTATGATTATACCGAATAATCCCTGGTCATAATCATACCAAGTCCATCTATGCACTACAGGTCACAGATGACTTTCAACATAATATAGACATGAGGATGATGACAATGATATAAGAATTCAATAAAACAAGTTCAAGAATTAATTTATCCAAGAACTAATAATGTCCAAATTGTCAACATGATACTGCTTTGTAGAGTAAAATTCAAGAGTGCTCAGAAGAATATTTCCATAAAAAGGTATTGGATAAAGCGCAAATATCAAGGATATTCCACTAATTTCATGGAGTATAGAAGTCAAAACTTTAACCAACTGAGTATAATTGTGACACCCCCAAAATAGGTATACATCACCCATTCTGAGTTGCCAAATATATGGTACAGAAACAACTACAACTTCATTAATACAATTATTGTGCAAAATACGACAACATATAAATTGTGAGCTTAAATACAAATATTGTCTTCTAGACAATATCCATACTCAATTAAGTCATCATTACAATTATTGATACACTATTTTACAAAATAGTGAAGACTACTAAAAAAACTGTCTTGAACCATTACTCCACACCCCAACTAGTTCGCGTTATATTCTCGTCTCCTGAGAAGAAAATGGAACAAAAAGGAAAAGGGTGAGCTCAACTAGCCCAGTAAAGAATATTATGACTAAGATAATGTACAACAAATTATCCTTAATCTTCAACAGGGAAAAATCTGATAGAATACAATAAACAACAAGTTTTAGATCAACAACTGCAGCGGAAACAACAATTCATTAGAAGAGTTAAGTAGAGAATGAAATCTACTATCATCTATGAATTTAAAAGTCCATCATCGATATTTTATCCATGTAACATCAATCAATATACATCATAAATCAAATATTCATCTTTTCACTACATGCCAAAGATATTCACCAGTTGGTCATGTTCATCTAAACACATGTTCATCTTTGCACTACGGGCCAAAGATATTCATCATAAAATCATTCATCTTTGCACTACAGGCCAAAGATATTCAGTTATATCATCATTTAGGACGGAGGATGATGAAAAATATTTTAAAGAAAACGAATCCAGTGAAACAAAAGAATAAATTTAGGGGTTCGTATTTCAACTATTCCATGTCAAAAAAATATCTCATAAATAATCATAGTGGAGTAAAATTTAAGAATGATCAAAACATGGATACAATCAAAGCTATTATACATAATAGATATTTTGGACGAAAAATGAAAATTTAATTTTTCTGTGAATAGTGCCGTATACGTGAATAGTAACTCCGACACTAAAAGATAGAAATATCACAAAAAACATCATCATACTTTGTGAATAGTACTCGTTAATAGTAACTCATGAATAGTAATTCATGAATAGTAACCCCCACATAAAAAATTTCCAAATTTGATAAAAATTCAAACCAATATTTCGGCATAATGATATTGAAGAAATAATATCATTTATGAAGAAAATAATCTCCCTTACCTCAGAAAGAATAATACTTCTGACTGGAATACTGGATATAGTGCTAAAAGAACTTGCAACGTATAAAATACTCGAAGTACTAAAATACTCACAAAAATACGCTCGATATATAAAGAGAGAAAGAGAGAAATCTGTAGTTTCTGGTGTGATTTTCAATTCTAACCTAAGCACCCTATTTATAGGAAAATGCTTAGAACACCAAAGCAGAAAATTTAATAAATTAATAATATATATATATATATATATATATATATATTAAATTTTCACGACAACCTTTGAATCATCCAATTCAGCATGTTTGACAACCCACCAACAATACAAAAAACGTTTTTTATATTTAAAATATTTTAAACTCCAAAAAATCAATTATTTTGGTAATAAATAGCTCTTTTATCAGAAAATTCGAATCTCGCAACTTTTTATAGAAAATTCAATTCTCTACAACTTTGCAGAAGAAAGTTTTTCTAAATTCCAAATAGAAATTGACCGAAATCCACAAACGGGCAATTTTACAGGCTATAATCAAATTTTAGTCAAGAAATGGGGTCCACCGACACACAAAACATGTGTTAATTATTTAATGCAATGAAAATACTCTTTCTCCTCATATACTCATATATCCCACATTCATTGTAAAAATATCATCATTATTATATTATAATAATATAATAAAATATTATTTTATTAGAAAAGATAAAATATCAATTTTCAACAATTGTTACTTTAAAAATTTTCTCCATCTATATACACATAAAATGAATTTTTTCCTCATCATATAAATCAATAATTAATTATTCACAAATATTATTACAGAATCACAATAATGACAACCAGACAGTTCCCAAGAAAGAGGGGGCTTTCTAATAAGAATTTCTCCTTACTGACGCGCAATTAGGTGACCAAACCTCTTTTTAGACAGAACTTTCTAGACATTGCCAATAATGTTATCTAATAATATTATTCAGATAATATGAATTATTGCTTCGATAATGGAAAATACTGTGTAGTGACAATTATTAAAATAACAGTAATATAAAATATCAACGCAACAAGTATTAAATCAATAAAATACTGAACAGTAATTACTGTAACAATTATTGAGTAGTGCCTTCTTACGTAAGAATCAATAATTCAACAATACTGTGTAAAACCGTGTGCTACTGTGCAACAACGCGTATTACTTTACTTTACTCACCGGATATTCCAACAGTGTTAACGGTAACGATTACACCGTTATTTATAAAAACTCAAATTTGTCGTTTTCTTCATTCGACAGTTATCCGTTATGGGCCCCACAAATGGTTGCGCCGTCGTACGAATATTCTCCAACAAAAAGAATATTCCACGACCAAACGAATATTCCCTGACAGAAAGAATATTTTTTAAAAAAATCATATATCACCCTTAACTTTAACTTTTATCAATTTAACCATTTACTAAATTGTAATTATAAGAAAAATTGAATACTTTTATTTTATAAAATTCGGGGGCTTACAATAATAACGAATGGAATAACAAAAGAAATCACCATACATGCAGTTCTTCGCATAGACAGGTTATTCCAACAGAATAATAAGTAATGGAACCAGGTCAGGCGAAATTCGCACCGATAGGATGTTCCAACAGAATAATAACGACGGAACCAGGTCCGGCGTAAACGCACAGACATGATATTCCAACAGAATAATAATAAATATGGAACCAGGTCCGGCGTAAACGCACAGACAGGATATTCCAACATAATAATAAAGACGAAATCAGGTCCGGCGTAAAACGCACAGACAGGATATTCCAACAGAATAATAAAGACGGAATAATAGAAGAATGTCACCAAGTACAGGGTAGCCTGCGTATACAGGTTATTCCAATAGAATAATAAAGAATGGAATAACAGAAGTTCTCTTCTTGAATACAAAAGAAATAACACCCGTTACCGTAAAAAAAACTGGATATAGGAGTAGTGAAGTAGCAGATTTCTCTTCTTCTATAGATTTTCTCTCTATAGCTTCTCTCTATAATAAGTGCTCTATAGCTTTAGTGAATTGGTGAGAAATGAAGGAAGAATGAGTTTCTATTTATAGAAAAATATAGTTTCGATAATTGCACATTTTGGGACTCAGAAAATTACAGAACAATACCTCCAACTTTTCTTTCATTTTTAATTTAATCCTGCAAGTATTATCAAACTTACACCACCTCCCCTAATAGTAAATAATGTGAATCAATAGTTCTAGACATGTGAAAATACGAATTACAGTATAGTAACTCCGTCTATACCTCCATTTTTAACTTAGTCATGTAAGTATTATCAATCTTGCACCAACTCCCCTAATAGTAACAAGAATGTGAAACAATAGTATACACGTGTGAACAAATAGTTATAATAATTAGAGTTGCACAACAGGCCGGGCCGGCCTGATTCGGCCTGGGCCTGCCAGGCCTTGGCCGTTGACCAGGTCAGGTCAGGTCAGGCCTTGACTTTGGGTCATCAAGGTCAGGCCAGGCCAGGTCAGGCTTCCTCAATAAAAATCTGACCTATTAAGGCCTGTAGGCCAGGCCCGGCCAGGCTGATCCGGTCTGGCCCATCACTTCCGATTCTGACTAGCCGACTGGGCCTTGAATATAAAGTAGGTTTGTGATGCACTGATGCGTATGTTTCTCTTGTTACAAAAGTCAAAATGATGTTATATTTATGATGTGACCACATGCCAGCTTCACTATTACAATTCAAGAAAGCATCAATGAACAATCCAAGTTTTTTGCATGTGGCTATATTCGTTGCCAATCAGTCAAAGTTTATACCGAGTATTACAATTTACATAATATAGAACTAGAAAATTGGGGGCCAACTGGCCAAGTATCATGTAAATTTTTTGCATGGGGCTATACTGGGCCAAGTTTATTGTGGGTATCTTAAATTTATCTCTTTTTTGAAAGAACACTTGCTTTATTTCTTTTGTATATTAATTAATTAAGTATACTTACAAAAAATTAAAAAATAAAAAATAAAACTTCAAACTTGATTGATTTATTAATTAAAAATAATATTTTACAACTTATAAGTTACAACAATACTACTTACAAATTATAATAATAAATAAGTAAAAAAAAATTAGTTTATTGAATTAATAATTTGATGAATAAGTATAAGTTTATAACTTTAAAGTATAACTTAAACAATAATCAAGAATGAGTCTATTACAAATATTTGTCTTCAAATCTTCAAATAATATCTGTCTTTGAATCTTCATAAAATATATCTCCAAGCTTTATATATTTGCACTTTCGGCAGTTTCTGCTTCGACTTCGAGATCGTCCGAGCTATCTTGCTCATCTATTACGTTTTGTACTCTTCTTTACGCGACAAGATAATCACTATAACAAATGTATATTTCCAACGATTCGGACTAAGTCTGCTTCTTTTTTCATCTAATACCCCGTCAGATAAAGAAAAACAAGATTCCGAAGCTACGATACTAGCTTGGATAGTTAGTAGATCACGGGCCATCATAGCCAAAGTAAGAAATTGTCGCTTATGTTTTTCCCAGAAAGCGAGTATATTAAAATTTTCAAATTCTTGATCAGTCATGAAACTCCTAAAATCAGTACTACAATATAAACCAAATTCATTTAAACTACTTGTGTGTGTTGAAGTTCTTGGTTTCTTGGATAGTGATTTTAATAATGATGCATATTTTGAAGATGAAGGGGCAGGGGGTGGTGCATGTATAGATGTAGAATATATAGATTCATATTGTTTATAAAATTCAGTAAATGTATTATTAAAACTTCTTTTAATATAATCAATATTAGTACTACCCATATTTTCTACAATATCTTCTAAAATACTTTCTATGTAAGACCCCGAAAATTTTTAAATAAAAAGGAATTTCCTTTATTTATTATTTTGAAATAGTAAGGGTGAATTTGATTAATGTGGTTAGTTATGGGTAAAATGCGCAAATATTTTAAATAAGCAGGTGGTTATAAAATATTCATTGTTGTCGGGGAATATTTGTTTGGTCGTGGAATATTCTTGCTGTCGGGGAATATTCGTACGACGGCGCAGTCTTTTGTGGGCCCCATAACGGAAAGCGATTGGATGAAGAAAATGACAAGTATAAGTTGTTTATAAATAACGGCGTAGTTGTTACCGTTAACACTGTTGGAATACCCGGTGGGTAAAGTAAAGTGATACGCGTTGTTGAACAGTAGCACACGGTATTGCACCAATTATTGATTCTTACGTAAGAAGGCACTACTCAATAATGGTTACAGTAATTACTGTTCAGTATTTTATGTTATTGATTCAATAATTGTTGCATTGATATTTTATATTACTGTTGTTTCAATAATTGTCATTACACAGTATTTTTCATTATCGAAACAATAATTCATATTATCTGAATAATATTATTTGATAACATTATTGGCAATGTCTAGAAAGTTCTGTCTAAGGAGAGGTTTGGTCACCTAATTACGCGCCAATAAGAAGAAATTCTTATTGGAAAGCCCCCTCTTTCCTGGGAACGGACTGGTTGCTAGTACTGTGATTCTGTAATATTATTTGTGAATAATTAATTATTGATTTATATGATGAGGAAAATATTGAATTTATGTGGATATAGATGGAGAAAATTTTTAATGTGACAATTGTTGAAAATTAATATTTTATCTTTTTCTGATAAAATAATTCATTTAAATATATTATTATATTTTTAATAATATAATAATGGTGATATTTTTACAATGAATGTGGGATATATGAGTTTATGAGGAGAAATAGTATTTTTGTTGCAATAAATATTAAAAACAGATTTTGTGTGTCGGTAGACCTATTTCTTGACTGAAAATTTGATTATAGCCTGTAAAATCGTCCGTTTATGGATTTCGGTCAATTTCTGTTTGGAATTTGGAAAAACTTTCTTCTGCAAAGTTGTAGAGAATTGAATTTCCTATAAAAACTCGCGAGATTAAAATTTTCTGGCAAAAGGGCTATTTATTATGAATTATTGAAGTTCCGAAGCTCCGAAATAATTGATTTTTGGAAGTTTTAATTATTTTAAATAATAAAAACATTTTTTATTTATTTTTCTAGAAGGGAGCATGTGTTCAATGGCTGAAAATCAGATTCAAGGGTATGCGTAGATGATTATATATATATTAATATTATATTAAATTTTCTGCTTTGGTGTTCTAAGCAATTTCCTATAGATAGGTGCTTAGGTTAGAATTGAAAATCACACCAGAAACTGAAGTTTTCTCTCTCTATATTATCGAGCGTATTCTTGTGAGTATTTTGAGTATACTTTGAGTATTGCTATACGGTGCAAGTTCAAGTCATAGCCTATATTCGGTGTTTCAACTAGAAGTACTGTCTTTCGAGGTAAAGGATGTTATTTTCTTGTCAAATGATATTATTTCTTCAATATCATTATGCTGAAATATTGGTTGGAAGTTTTTATCAAATTTGGAACTTTTTCATGTCGGGGTTACTATTCACGAGTTACTATTCACGAGTTACTATTCACGAGTACTATTCACGAGGCGTGATGATGTTTTTTGTGAAATTTCTATCTTTTGGTGTCGGAGTTACTATTCATGTATACGGCATTATTCACGTATACGACACTATTCACGAATATGACACTATTCACCGAAAAATGAAATTTCTTCTTTTTGTCCAAAATATCTATTCTGGATACTAGCTTTGATTGTATCCATGTTTTGATCATTCTTGAATTTTACTTCAGTATGATTATTTATGAAGTATTTTTGAACTCGGATTGTTTAGAGTACGAATCCTTAATACTTGTTATTTTGTTTCACTGGATTCGTTTCCTTTAAAATATTTTTCATCATCCTCAGTCTTAAATGATGGTGTTACTGAATATCTTTGGCCTGTAGTGCAAAGATGGTTGATTTTATTATGAATATCTTTGGCTCGTAGTGCAAAGATGTACAGATGTTGAGATGAACATGAACAATTGATGAATATCTTTGGCCCGTAGTGCAAAGATGAACAGGTGTTTAGATGAACATGACCAACTGATGAATATCTTTGGCCTGTAGTGCAAAGATGAATATTTGATTTGATTTGAGATATATATTGATTGATGTAACAGGGATAAAATATTGATGATGGACTTTTAAATTCATAGATGTTAGTAGATTTTATTATCTACTTAACTCTTCTAATGAATTGTTGTTTCCGCTGCAGTTGTTGATCTAAAACTTGTTGTCTATTGTATTCTATCAGATTTTTCCCTGTTGAAGACTAAGAATAATTTGTTGTACATTATCTTAGTCATAATATTATTTACTGGGCTAGTTGAGCTCACCCTTCTTCTTGTTGTTCTATTTTTCTTCTCAGGAGGCGAGAATGTAGCGAGTACTAGTCAGGGTATGGAATGAAGGATCTAGAGAAAGTTGTTTAGTAGTCCTCACCATTTTTGTAAAATAATGTATCAATAATTATGATGGGGATTTATTTGCATGAGGATATTACCTAGATGACAATGTTTGTATTCAAACTCACAGCTTATGGGTTGTAAAAGTTGTAGTTGTTTCTGTACCATGTATTTGACAACTCAGAATGGGTTGGGTGGAATGGACCTGTTTTGGGGGTGTCACAGTTGGTATCAGAGCTTAGGGATATGATCTCTGGCGGAGATCGGGGAATAGAACTAGGAAGGGAGAGATGAGTAAATCCTTCGCTAGTGTGTCCTACCTAAGCTTATTTGTTAGTTGGTCAATATATAGGGATATTATGTGATTTATTGATTTCCTTAATTAACCCTTGTTTTATGACAATGTTTGAGAATGTCGACTGAGAATATTAACAGTGGAGTAAATGAGACCGTAGAGATGCCTGTACTCACCAATGAGGAGAACGTGCAACAGGCTGGCAATGTACCTCCTGTGAACAACGCCACTGAGCAGACGATAAACGACGGGATGTTTAGGAGCTTTTTGCAGTTCATGCAAAATCAGACGAGGGAGACTCGTGTTCAAAATACAGGAGGAAATGATAGCAATTTACGGGTGGTCACAGCTAAGCAGTTCAAAGAGTTGGGACCACAAGAATTTAAGGGAAAGCCCGATCCGATCATGGCGGAAACATGGGTCAAGCAAATTACCAAGATATTCGATGTCTTGGGATGCACGGAGGAACAGAAGGTTCCATTCGCCACCTTTATGTTCCGTGGCGAGGCAGACTACTGGTGGGAGTCTGTGAAGCGTACACATCTAGTCGCACTTAGCATGTCATGGGAGACATTTCAGAAACTTTTCAACGAAAAATACTTTCCTGAAAGTATTCGCCATATGAAGGAAGTGAAGTTTATTAGACTAGAGCAGAATAACATGACGGTGTCCCAGTACGAGGCGAAGTTCGCGGAGTTATCCAGGTTTGCACCTCATTTGGTGGAGAATGAGGAACGTATGACGCGGATGTTTCTGAGAGGTTTGACACCCGGCATACGTCAATATCTCATTTCTCATAAATTTTCTATCTATTCAGCTGTTGTCAACAGGGCTCAGTTGTTAGAGCGAGATAACGAGTACGTTCAACCGAGGGACCATAACCAGGATCATACCGAAGATAGCAGTCATCAGAATAACGATAACCAGCGGAGAAAGAAGAATATGGACAAAGGCGGTAACCACTCTGGTGGTAATCGTGGCCATGAAAATAGAAGAAGCGAGTCGGGAGGAGATTTTAAAAAGAGGAGATTTAACAACGACCATGTGAAGATGACAGTGCCAGCAGCAACTGGTTCCAAGGGAGGAGAAAGACCATCGGTCGTATGTTACAAATGCGGGAAAGAGGGACATATCAGTCCAAACTGCCCATAACAGTTCAAGGTATGCTATAATTGTGAAAAGGAAGGACATATCGCTCGAGAGTGTACGGTAGCGAAACCAATTCCAGCGGGGACGGTGATTCAAAAGGCTGTCCCAGAAAAATCAAAGTCAACGGTTCCTGGAAGAGCGTTTGTCGTGACCGGTCAAAATGCGAGGAACCCGAATGAAGTTAGCACGGGTTAGTTAATTATAATTCTTGCGAAGTTTATACCTTACTAGGTACCGATTCTACCCATTCTTTTATCTCTCTTGCTTGCGCTCAACGTTTGAACTTGACTACGAAAAAATTAGACTTTGACCTATTTATGGAGACTCCGTTAGGAGAAACTTTCATTACATCGGTTGTTTAGAATTCTTGCTTGATTCAAGTTGGCACTATCACATTACTTGTTAACCTTATTTCTATAGAGATATTTGCTTTTGATGTGATTTTAAGGTTAACTACTCATCATGCCAAAATTAATTGCTTTTGTAAGGTTGTTAGTTTTCATATTCCTAAGCAACCTGATATTCGAACTCAAGCAATCAAACCATTGAAGTCAAACATTTTTTTATATAAAGCCATGAAGTCATTCGTTTATTGAAAAACGGATGTCAAGTTTTCTTAGTTCATGTTATGGATTTGAATAAAGACACGTCAGATTTGAATAATATTCCTGTTGTTATTGATTTTTCCTGGCGTATTTCCTGAAGAATTTCTTGGCTTACTCCTAGAGCATGATATTAAATTTTGTATCGACTTTGAACCCGGTACAAAACTCATTTCTAAAATCTCATATCGAATGGCTTCTATTGAACTTCAGGAGTTAAAAATTCAACTGTAGAAGTTTGTACCCGAGCCTTTATCTGGTGACTTCCTTTGTGGAATACACAGAAGCCAGACTCTTCGTAGGGGACACAATATTCGTGTGATATTGTAACGTGCTATCCAAGGTTGGGATATGAGTCACAGTTGAGAACCACCTAAGTCGATAATCGAAATACGTAGCTTTCTAGGCTTAGTTGATTATTATCGGAGATTCGTTGAAGGATATTCTCGAATCGCTATTCCATTAACGCAGCTGACTCGTAGAGATACAAAATTCGAATGGAGCAAGGAATGTGGGAAGAGCTTCGAAGAACTCAAGAGGAGACTCATTTCAGCACATGTTCTGACCATGTCATCCTAGAAAAGTGAACGTTGTAGCTGACGTGTTGAGTAGAAAATCGTATACAAGTACGAGTACGATATTGTCAAAGACTCATTTCGTATAATTTATAAATAATAGAGATGGAGATAAAAACTCTAGATACCCACGTGATGATATACGAGTATAACCGACTTTAATCGATAAAGTTAAAAACGTTCAAGCTACACACCGGAGCTGGTGAATATGAAGAAGCAGGTACAAGAAGTTGTTATTTCAAAAGCGAGAATTGGCGATGTGAGCAAAGCTCAAACCTTCGATTTATTAGTCCATTTGAAATCCTTGATCGAATAAGAACTGTGGCCTATAGACTCGTTTTATCGCCAAGTATGTCGCGTGTTTATAACGTTTTTTTATGTACCGATGTGGACGACTCGAACCACGTCATTGAGTTAGAACCGGACGAAATAGCTGAAGACTTAATGTACGAGGAGGTACCTGTCAAGATGTTGGATGGGAAGGAGCATGTCCTACGCATGAAGGTCATACCACAAGTTAAAGTTTTGTGGAGGAATCATGTTATAGAGGAAATGACCTTAGAGTTGGAAGCGGAAATGAAAGCGAGGTATCTTTACCTTTTCGAAACACCAGGTACGTCAATTTGGAGGACGAAATTTCATAAGGAGGGGAGGTTGTAAGACACCGAAAATTTTTAAATAAAAAAGAATTTCCTTTATTTATTATTTTGAAATAGTAAGGGTGAATTTGATTAATGTGGTTAGTTATGGGTAAAATGCGCAAATATTTTAAATAAGCAGGTGATTATAAATATTCATTGTTGTCGGGAAATATTCGTTTGGTCGTGGAATATTCTTGCTGTCGGGGAATATTCGTACGACGGTGCAGTCTTTTGTGGGCCCCATAATGGAAAGCGATTGGATGAAGAAAATGACAAGTATAAGTTGTTTATAAATAACAGCGTAGTTGTTATCGTTAACACTGTTGGAATACCCGGTGGGTAAAGTAAAGTGATACGCGTTGTTGAACAGTAGCACACGGTATTGCACCAATTATTGATTCTTACGTAAGAAGGCACTACTCAATAATGGTTACAGTAATTACTGTTCAGTATTTTATGTTATTGATTCAATAATTGCTGCATTGATATTTTATATTACTGTTGTTTCAATAATTTTCATTACACAGTATTTTTCATTATCGAAGCAATAATTCATATTATCTGAATAATATTATTTGATAACATTATTGGCAATGTCTAGAAAGTTCTGTCTAAGGAGAGGTTTGGTCACCTAATTGCGCGCCAGTAAGAAGAAATTCTTATTGGAAAGCCACCTCTTTCCTGGGAACGGCCTGGTTGCTAGTACTGTGATTCTGTAATATTATTTGTGAATAATTAATTATTGATTTATATGATGAGGAAAATATTGAATTTATGTGGATATAGATGGAGAAAATTTTTAATGTGACAATTGTTGAAAATTAATATTTTATCTTTTTCTGATAAAATAATTCATTTAAATATATTATTATATTTTTAATAATATAATAATGGTGATATTTTTACAATGAATGTGGGATATATGAGTTTATGAGGAGAAAGAGTATTTTTGTTACAATAAATATTAAAAACAGATTTTGTGTGTCGGTAGACCTATTTCTTAACTGAAAATTTGATTATAGCCTGTAAAATCGCCCGTTTATGGATTTCGGTCAATTTCTGTTTGGAATTTGGAAAAACTTTCTTCTGTAAAGTTGTAGAGAATTGAATTTCCTATAAAAACTCACGAGATTCGAATTTTCTGGCAAAAGGGCTATTTATTATGAATTATTGAAGTTCCGAAGCTCCGAAATAATTGATTTTTGGAAGTTTTAATTATTTAAATAATAAAAACTTTTTTTATTTATTTTTCTAGAAGGGAGCATGTGTTCAATGGCTAAAAATCAGATTCAAGGGTTGGCGTAGATGATTATATATATATATATATATATATTAATATTATATTAAATTTTCTGCTTTGGTGTTCTAAGCAATTTCCTATAAATAGGTGCTTAGGTTAGAATTGAAAATCACACCAGAAACTGAAGTTTTATCTCTCTATATTATCGAGCGTATTCTTGTGAGTATTTTGAGTATACTTTGAGTATTGCTATACGGTGCAAGTTCAAGTCATAGCCTATATTCGGTGTTTCAACTAGAAGTACTGTCTTTCGAGGTAAAGGATATTATTTTCTTGTCAAATGATATTATTTCTTCAATATCATTATGCTGAAATATTGGTTGGAAGTTTTTATCAAATTTGGAACTTTTTCATGTCGGGGTTACTATTCATGAGTTACTATTCACGAGTTACTATTCATGAGTTACTATTCACGAGTACTATTCACGAGGCGTGATGATGTTTTTTGTGAAATTTCTATCTTTTGGTGTCGGAGTTACTATTCATGTATACGGCACTATTCACGTATACGGCACTATTCACGAATACGAACACTATTCACCGAAAAATAAAATTTCTTCTTTTTGTCCAAAATATCTATTCTGGATACTAGCTTTGATTGTTATCAATGTTTTGATCATTCTTGAATTTTACTTCAGTATGATTATTTATGAAGTATTTTTGAACTCGGATTGTTTAGAGTACGAATCCTTAATACTTGTTATTTTGTTTCACTGGATTCGTTTCCTTTAAAATATTTTTCATCATCCTCAGTCTTAAATGATGGTGCTACTGAATATCTTTGGCCTGTAGTGCAAAGATGGTTGATTTTATTATGAATATCTTTGGCTCGTAGTGCAAAGATGTACAGGTGTTGAGATGAACATGAACAATTGATGAATATCTTTGGCCCGTAGTGCAAAGATGAACAGGTGTTTAGATGAACATGACCAACTGATGAATATCTTTGGCCTGTAGTGCAAAGATGAATATTTGATTTGATTTGAGATATATATTGATTGATGTTACAGGGATAAAATATTGATGATGGACTTTTAAATTCATAGATGTTAGTAGATTTTATTCTCTACTTAACTCTTCTAATGAATTGTTGTTTCCACTGCAGTTGTTGATCTAAAACTTGTTGTCTATTGTATTCTATCAGATTTTTCCCTGTTGAAGACTAAGAATAATTTGTTGTATATTATCTTAGTCATAATATTCTTTACTGGGCTAGTTGAGCTCACCCTTCTTCTTGTTGTTCTATTTTTCTTCTCAGGAGGCGAGAATGTAGCGAGTACTAGTCAGGGTATGGAAGGAAGGATCTAGAGAAAGTTGTTTAGTAGTCCTCACCATTTTTGTAAAATAATGTATCAATAATTATGATGGGGATTTATTTGCATGAGGATATTACCTAGATGACAATGTTTGTATTCAAACTCACAGCTTATGGGTTGTAAAAGTTGTAGTTGTTTCTGTACCATGTATTTGACAACTCAGAATGGGTTGGGTGGAATGGACCTATTTTGGGGGTGTCACATTCTACACCTTGTAATTTTATAATTGGGTTTAATGCAGCCGCACAAGTAATAACAGTTGGCATGTCTTCAAAGTATTTTTTTAATTTTTCCTCCATTGACAAAATAAGGTTAACCCAAAAAGGATCATACTTAAAATCTTGAAACATATTTGTTATTTATAAACATGCAAACAGAACATGATGAATTGTAGGATAATAAACACCACTTAATATTTTTGTGTTTTTTAAAAACTTTAAGAATATTTAAAAGTTGACCAAGTAGATCCCAATCTTGATTTGTTAATTCACGATCAACGTGTGTATTATAAGACTCCATAAGTATATTTTTACGTTTATAGACATCTTTAAACAAATCATATGTACTATTCCACCTAGTGTTATTATCAAATTTTGCTCTTTTAAAATTTTCTCCTCTTGTATGACAAAAATTTCTAAAATTTTGAATTCTTCTATTTGAATCATAAGCATAATTAATCATAACACGAATTTTATATATTGAAGCTTGTAAGTAATTGAATCCGGATTGAACAACTAAATTTATTATATGAAATACGCATCGAACATGAAAAAAATGCACCATTTACTACAGGCATTAAATCATTTTTAAACATGTTAATAGCACCAGTGTTATTGCTTGCATTATCTAAACTAATACTCATGATTTTATCTTTAATTTTAAAAGTAAAAATAACAGACATAATTTGAGCATATATTGTTTGACCAGTATGAGGTAATTCAAAAAATTCAAATCCTATGATTCTTTTTTGCATTTGCATTTCAGAATCTATCCAATGAGCAGTAATACAAATATAGCTAACTCCAAGTTGATGATCAGCAGACCAAACATCACTAGTTAAACAAATTTTACCGTCCAAATTTTCAAAATATTCAATTAGTTCCTTTTTAGCTTTATTATATAATTTAATTGAATCACGTTTAGTAGTCATTCTACTTGTTTATATTTCGGTTGCAATGCGCCTTGAATGTAATTGGTACATCGCACATCGTCAATAAAATTGAACGGGAGCTCCTTCTCGATCACTAGTTTGGCTTGCCACTCTTTTTGTAGTATTTGATCATAACTCCAATTGTGACCGGAACGATCAATTTGTGCTTGAGAGCTTTCATCGGTTAGTTTATGCTTTTGCAAACATGAATGGTAGAGTCGTTGTAATGTGTTATTGTCTTTAGTACCAAATAAGGCGTTACAATATTTTGCATTGAGCTTTTTTAACACCTTCGGCGGCCCACTACTTCGATGAAATGTTCCCAAATAGCCGCTGTACGTTTGCTTTGTTCACCGGTAGGACGTGGAAATAAAGTACTCGAACCCGCAACGACACTTTCAGGTATAATGATATTTGGATCGTTTTGAATAAATTGCGGCATTTGTGGAGTGTTGAAGTCGGAGGGATCCATTGTATTGTAATAATAAAAATGTAATAATAATACAAATTAAAAATTATAATAATAATAATTGAAGTTTGTAATTATCAGAGAATATCAAAATACTAAATAGAGAAATGTGAAAATTATGAATAAAGAGAATATTGATCAAGAATGAAAGTTGGGGAGAGAAAATAGATTGCAGGAGGTTGGCATGTAAATATTTGTGCGATTAATGAAATGAGTTTTATAGAAACAAAATATAATCGTTTGTTTAAAAAATAATACTGCACAGTACACACTATCCGTTTCTTTACTGTTTAGAAGCAAAAAATAAAAGTACTTTATTTTTTCTACTTTGTCAATTGTCAGTGAGCAGCTTGTGCAGACAACTAGTATTACAATTTGATAAGACAACTCATCTTTTTTTATTTCATGACCATTGCTTATCAATCAGTGAGCAGTTTGACTTCACTGTTTGATGATTCTTGTCTATTAGACCTTTATTTGTTGGCAACTCAGAACCCTGTTTAAATTATTCCCTAGACTCTACACTCTACGCTCACTTCCCAATTCTTATCATTCATCAATATTTTTATTAAAAAGAAATTAAATCAATTTCCTTGTAATCAAGTACTCATAATCTTCTTACACCAACTAAACTTTTTAATTATTGGTTATGAATCACATCTACTAATTGAATTAAGTGGAGACTTTTAAGTTATATCATTTGCATGAGTAAAAAATACTACTACTAATTCAACATACGAGTATCAAAACATGGTTTTTATAAAGAAAATATAGGCAGGTGTCACTTGTCAGGCACGTTAAAAGGATGAGGCAGCCATTCACATTTTACAATCACAGCCTCACAGTCAAAGACTCACAGGTGGAGACGTGGAGTGCAGCTGTGCAGGAGTGGGAAACTTGAAACGACAGGCCAGGCCTCAGGCCGGATCAGGCCTCATGCCCGGCCAATTCGGACTTTTTAGAAGGTCAAGTCAGGTCGGATATGTACAAAAAAAGTGAGGCCTGTTAGCAGTCTGTTGGTCGGGTTTGACCAGTCCAAGCCTTGACTAGGCCGGGCTTTGACCAGGCCGGACCAAGGCCAGGCCGCATGCCATTTGTGCAACTCTAATAATCATGTAAAATAATAGTAATCAATTGCTCATTTATCCGATTAAATATTCGATTGGTCAAAATAACCTCCAGACATCAATTTTTATCAAAATTAAAGTCGATTTTTACTAACACAAATAATACAAACATAATGAAACTATTTTATCAAAAATATAAATTTTGAAATTTCAAAGTTTGACTTTTCCCGAAAAAGTCAACTGTTGACTTTTTGACCAAATAGTAAAAATTGGCAAATTTTGTGTTTATAGTCTATTCTTACTAATTTTATCGTTCCGGACTCAAATATCTCGTCCGCGTCTCCAAATTCAACTCTGAGCACAACTTTAATATTAATAACATTCATCATTAATATTATAACTCACAATATTTATCAACCAGGTCTTTCCCAGGAAAGAGGGGGCTTTCCAATAAGGATTTCTTCCTATTGGCGCGCAATTAGGTGACCAAACCTCTCCTTGACAGAACTTCTAGACATTATAAATAATGTAATTTAATAATATGAATAACTTTTTCATCTCAAATATTTACTTAATAATATAAAATATTATGCAAATGATACTGTGACAATAATTGAATCAATAATATGATAGATATGATGCAGCAATTACTGTAGCAATAATTGAGTATAACTGAGTGACTTCTCACATAAGCATCAATAATCAATACCGTGTGCTACTATGCAACCACGCATATTACTGTACTTTTAACACCGGGTGTTTCAACAGTTAACGATAAAACTCCCGCCGTTATTTTTAATAAAATATTTTTGTCGTTTTCTCAATCCGACAATAATTCCGTTATGGGGTCCACTAATGATTATGCCGTCGTACGGATATTCCCCGACAAAAAGAATATTCCCCGACCAATCGAATATTATATAACAACTTGCATACTTTGCAAAATTTATAAATACTACCCACAACTATAATATTATCTCAAATTCACACCATAATATTAAAAAAAATATTTCGAGAAAATTAAATCTTAATTCGTAAAATTTAGGATTTTACATGGTAGCTCTATCTTCTTCTGCCTCAGCCTGCTGTTGCTTCTTTCTCAGGATTCTTAGAGTCTCAACGTCAGAGGATTCTACTGGTTTATCAGTTGCGGATCCCTGGGGTTCTTCTTCCATTCTAGCCTTAAGCTTCCTCTTGCCCTTGCTTTTTCTGATAAGGGCAGAGGGTTCTCCCTTGTTTATTTCTTCTTCTTCCCCTTCAATTTCTCTGACAACTGACATATTTCATGGTACTCTTGATTCCCTTATTTGACTAGTTCTTCCACTGGATTCAGACATCATTCGCACATTTTCAGCTGGATTCTTTTTCCAGTTTTACGAATAGTTGTTGGGTCATTCGCCTGTTTGGATTAATGGCTTCTCCTTCGTCGTCCTTAATCTTGTCACCCAAAGCAGCTTGTAGGATGATGCTTATGAATCGTCCGTATAGCATCTTTTGAGAACTCTTTGTCTTCTTTGAGCTGATTAACCACTTCTCAATCCATTCAAGCAATAGAGCCCCATAGTTAAGTTGTATTTCATAACTTATGGCAGTCATGAGTTTGAGTTGCACCTCATTTATAGAGTCATGACCAGAGCTCTTGCAACATATACATTTTCCAACAATATCAGCTAGAAATTCATACCTCGGTGGAAACTCCTTCTTCTTGTATCCTTTGACAGAGGGTGATTTCTTGTGATGCATCTTTTTGAGTCCCTTATGGAAGTCTATGCCATCTATGGACGGATACCCTTCAGTTTTGAGACCTAGGGCTAGATTGATGTCCATAGCCTTTAGTCTGATCTCTACGTTTCTGACTTTCGCAGTGATGGTGTTGTTTTCAAATACACCATTATTGTAGAATTCTTTTACCAGCTTCGGGTAGATCAATGTATCTATGCCCAAAGCTTCTTCGAGACCCGCCTTCTTCAGTAACGACATAATTTTGTGAAACTTGGATTCAGCTATTTTGAACTCGTCAAAGCAGAGACTGTAGCCGGAGATAACACTGGAAGCCGTCATTGATTTTCTTGCAATAAGTGTGATTGACTGAGCTTTCCTTTGATTTAGGGTTTTTATTTCGAGAGAGGATGAGAAAGATAATCTTTTGAACTTCTGATTTCAAAAAGGCGCTTTCAAATAGTACATGTAACTTCCCTCTCTCTATTTTTCTTAGTGGGACATGTGTCGAATTCTGTTTGGCTCTACGAATTTGACTGAGAAGGATTGTACTGATTTTCCCATAACTCATGCAGAGCTGATGTATCCTACGATCATTGAGGTAGCTTTTGTGATCGTTGAGTCTGTTTTACATTCGTTGAGTCTGAACTAAGATCATTGATTCTGTCCAGCAATCGTCGTGACTGAGCTACGATCGTCGAGTCTGTCTAGCATTCGTCGTGTTTGAGCTATGATCGTCGAGTCTGATCGGATCCTTGTGATGAGTTTTTGACTTAGCATTCTATTAAGGTAACTCAGGAAGGGCCAACCTCTTGGAGTGAGTCAAGGTTTTGGTTTATTCCTGAGGCGCTTATCAGAGAGATTGCTTTGTTTTGAAACTTATCATTACAGGATGCTCCTCTTGATGATGGGGTTCTGCTGTCGTTGAGTCTATGCTACGATCGTTTTCTTCCATGTCACTTTAGCTCTACTATAGTGGACTTCCCTTGATTATGTTTACGTTTTCAACCATAGCCTTTGTATCTGTATAGTTAGCACATACTAGAGCATATATCTCATGGTTGTAAATTAAGCATTCCTATCTCACTTATTAACTTGTTAAATCTGGATTCATCTAGAGGTTTTGTAAAAACATCAGCAAGTTTATTTTCAGTAGGGATATATTGTAAAGATATAGTTCTATTTTGCATATAATCCCTAATGAAGTGATACCTTATTTCTATATGCTTAGTCCTAGAATGCATAACAAGATTATGAGTTATTGATATGACACTTGTGTTATCACAGTGAATGGAAATGGATTTGAAATCAAACCCATAATCATCTAGCTAATTTTTCATCCATAGGATCTGAGCACAGCAGCCGCCAGCAGCAATGTATTCAGCTTCTGCAGTTGACATAGACACTGAGTTTTGCTTTTTGCTAAACCAGGACACAAGTCTGTTTCCTAGTAATTGACAGGTGCCACTGGTACTCTTTCTATCTATTTTGCAGCCTATAAAATCAGCATCTGTGTATCATGTTAGTTCAAATGAGGATTCCTTGGGGTACCAAAGCCCCAAATAAGGTGTACCCTTGAGATACCTGGAAATCCTCTTTACAGCAGATAAATGTGATTCTTTAGGGTTAGCCTCAAATTTAGCACATATGCATGTTACAAATATTATGTCTAGTCTACTGGAAGTTAGATATAAAAGAGAGCCTATCATACCTCTGTATTGAGTTATATCATTACTTTTACCTTTTTAATCTTTGTCAAGTTTGGTTGCAGGAGCAATTGGGGTTTTTATGGGAGAGGCTGATTCCATGCCATACTTCGTAAGTATATCTTTGATGTAGTTGGCTTGGTTTATGAAGATTCCTTCATCAGTCTGCTTTACTTACAGTCCAAGGAAGAAATTCAGCTCACCCATCATGCTCATTTCAAACTTGCTATGCATTAGCTTGGAGAATCTCTTGCATAACTTTTCGTCAGTAAAACCAAAAATAATATCATCAACATATATTTGAACCAATAAGATTTTGTCTTTATGCTTTCTAAGAAATAATGCGGTATCTACTCTATCTCTAGTGAACCCATTTTCAATCAGGAAGTTAGTTAGTGTTTCATACCATTCTCTAGGCGCTTGTTTAAGACCATGTAAGGCTTTGTCTAATCTATAAACATAATTGGAGAGAGATGGATTGATGAAACCTGGAGGTTGCACTACATAGACTTCTTCTTGAAGTTCCATTCAGGAATGCACTTTTGACATCCATCTGGAAGACCTTGAACTTCATGTGAGCAGTAAATGCAAGAAAGATTCTGATGGCTTCTAGTCTGGCAACATGTGCAAATGTCTCATCGTAGTCGATGCCTTCTTCCTGAGAGTATCCCTTGGCCACTAATCTTGCCTTGTTCCTAGTTATTACTCCATCTTCATCCATCTTGTTTCTGAAGAGCCATTTGGTTCTAATGACAGGATGCCTCTATGATCTTGGTACCAATCTCCATACTTTGCTTCTTTCAAATTGGTTGAGTTCTTCCTGCATGGCTTCTATCCAACTTAAGTCTTCCATAGCATCATATATCTTCATTGGTTCCATTTGTGACAGAAAGCTTAGATAAAAGCATTCATTTTGGGTGGCAGCTCTTGTTTTGACTCTTGCACTCGGATCTCCAATGATTAGATCTTGAGTGTGATCTCTTACCCATCTGTTTCCGGTTGAAACATCTATCCTAATACCTTCTTGTCTTAAATATTCAAGATCTATTTCTTCTTCTTGGTGTGGAGGTTCGTTGTCTTGTGTTGGCCTCTCTACGATCTCATTCTCTTGCTCAACGATTTCATTATCTGGCACTACGATCGTAGTGTTGAGCTCGACTATTTTATTCGTAGTGTCTGCACTATCGGTCGTAGTGTCTTGAAGCACTATTTTGTCTGAGTCTGTTTCATCAAAGATGATGTGAATCAAGACTTCAACACTCAGTGTCTTCTTGTTGAACACTTGGTAGGCCTTACTGTCTGTAGCATATCCAAGAAAGATCCCTTCGTCTGACTTGGGTTGACACTTTGTCAAGTACTGCATCCCATTGTTGAGAATGTAACATGCACAGACGAATACATGAAAGAAGCTGACATTTGGCTTTCTTCATTTCCACAGTTCGTAGGGTGTCTTTTTAAAATCCCAAATTTTACGGATAAAGATTTAATTTTTTCGAATTATTTTTTTTTAAAATTATAGTGTGGATTTGAGATAATGTTATAGTTGTGAGTAATATTTATAAATTTTGAAAAGTATGCAAGTTGTTGTAAAATATTCGATTGGTCAGGGAATATTCTTTTTGTCGGGGAATATCCGTACGATGGTACAATTATTGGTGGACCCCACAACGAAATTATTATCGAATTGAGAAAATGACACAAATATTTATATGAAAATAACAGCGGAAGTTTTACCATTAAAACGGTTGAACTACTCGGTAGTAAAAGTACAATAATACGCGTGGTTGCATAGTAGCACACGGTATTGATTATTGATGCTTACGTGAGAAGTCACTCAGTTTTGTTCAATTATTGCTACAGTAATTACTGCATAGTATCTCACGTTATTTGATGCAATTATTGTCAATATTTTATATATTATTAAATCAATAATTGAGATGACAAAGTTATTAATATTATTATTTATAATATTAACGATGTCTAGAAGTTCTGTCGAGGAGAGGTTTGGTCACCTAATTGCGCACCAATGAGGAGAAATCCTTATTGGAATGCCCCCTCTTTCCTCGGAACGACCTGGTCGATTAATACTGTGAATTATAATAATGATGATAAATTTTGTTTTATTAGTATTATTAATGTAATAAAACAGAAAAAGTTTTGATATAAAATAGAATACTTTTATAAAGTTATCTGTTTTATTAGACTATAAATAGAATATATTATATTCTATTATGCATAGTGTCTGTATAGTGTTTGCATAATGTTTGCATAGTAAAATCTTTTTATATAAAACAGAATATTTTTATAAAGTTATTTATTTTATTAGACTATAAATAGAATATATTATATTTTATTATGCATAGTGTTACATAGTGCCTGCATAATATTTGCACAGTAAAAACTATTTATATAAAACAAAATACTTTTTATAAAGTTTTGTTTTATTTGATTATAAATAGAATATATTATATTTTATTGCATAATGCAACATAGTATCTTTTCCATTCTTCTATAAATAGGATGCTTAGTTAGAATTGAAAATCACACCAGAAGTTCAGATAATTCTCCTTCTATAATCTTGAGCATATTTTTTTAGAGTTTAAGAAAGCTTTGAGCATAGAAATTAGTGCAAGTTTTCTTAAAATATATTATCGCCTTACCAGTCGGAATACTCTTCTTTTTAAGGTAAAGGGTATTATTTCTTTCATATTCATGAAGAGAACTATTGTTATTCCATTCCTTATTATTCTGTTGGAATAACCTGTATACGCGGACTACCGTATACATGGTGAAATTCTTCTGTTATTCCATTCTTTATGATTCTGTTAGAATAACCTGTCCGTGCGGATTACGCACGCCTGGTGAATTCTTCTGTTATTCCATTATTTATTATTCTATTGAAATAATCTGTCTACGTGGATTACTGCATGGCGGCAAAAATCCATTTGCGGTTTCATATATTCTATTATACTTAGTTGATTAAAATTTGTCTTCTATACTCTATGAAATTAGTGGAATATCATTGATATTTGCGCTTCATCCAGTATCTTTTCATGGAAATATTCTTTTGAGCATTCTTGAATTTTACTCCACAAAGCAGTATTATGTTGACAATTTGGACGTTATTGAGTTCAGGATAAATTAACTTATAAATCTTTAAAATTTATTCTTGAACTTGTTTTATTGAATTGTCATCATTCTCATGTTTATAATATGTTGAAAGTCATATGTGGCCTGTAGTGCATAGATGGACTTAGTATGATTATGACAAGGGATTTTTCGGTATAATCATGACCGTAATGTTACAAATGATGTGGTAAAAATCCTCATTGGCCGTAGTGCATTGATGGACAGTTGTTGGCATGATCTTGACCATTGATGAATACACAAATATCCTTGGCCCGTAGTGCATGGATAATTGTGGTCGTGATACTAATGAATATCCTTGGCCGTAGTGCAGGGATGATGTGGTTTATTTATTAAGCTGAGTGTGACGCCCCCAAAATAGGTCCATTCCATCCAACCCATTCTGAGTCGTCAATTACATGGTACAGAAATAAACTACAACTTTATTATTACAATACAACATACAAACTGTGAGTTTAAATACAGATATTGCCATCTAGACAATATCCACATACAAATAAATCCCCATCATAATTATTGATACATTATTTTACAAAAATGGTGAGGACTACTAAACAACTCTCTCTAGAACCATTATTACATCCCCCGACTCGTACTCGCTACATTCTCGTCTCCTGAGAAGAAAAATAGAACAACAAGAAAAAGGGTGAGCTCAACTAGCTCAGTAAAGAATATTATAACTAAGATAATGTACAACAAATTATCCTTAGTCTTTAACAGGGAAAAATCTGATAGAATACAATAGACAACAAGTTTTAGATCAATAACTGCAGCGGAAACAACAATTCATTAGAAGAGTTAAGTAGAGAATGCAAACTACTATCTTCTATATATGAATTTAAAAGTTCATCGTCGATATTTTATCCCTGTAACATCAATCAATATATATCTGGAATCAAATATTCATCTTTGCACTACAGGCCAAAGATATTCATCAGTTGGTCATGTTCATCTAAACACTTGTTCATCTTTGCACTACGGGCCAAAGATATTAATCAGTCGGTCATGTTCATCTCAACACCTGTTCATCTTTGCACTACGAGCCAAAGATATTCATCAAGAAATCATTCATCTTTGCACTACAGGCCAAAGATATTCAGTAATATCATCATTTAGGACTGAGGATGATGAAAAATATTTTGAAGGAAACGAATCCAGTGAAACAAAAGAAAAATTATTAAGGATTCGTATTTTAAACAATCCAAGTTCAAAAATACTTCATAAGTAATTAGAGTGGAGTAAAATTCAAGAATCACTACGGCAAAACAGTAAATAGACAACGCGGAAAAAACGTTGTGGTTTCAATCAGAAAAACGTCATGGTTAAGGGTGTTGTCTATTTGACACCCTTACACAACGTTTTTAAAACGTTGTAGTTAAGCACAATACACAACGTTTTTTTGAAAAAAACGTTGTAGATTTGTTCTCCAAAAATAGCAAATGCTTAAAAACGTTGCAGAATGTATGATTCCACAACGTTTTTTGGATAAAAATGTTGTTGTTTAGTATATCAGACAACGTTTTTTAAACGTTGTAGATAAAAAAAAGATGTGGTTGTAACCAAATCTGATCCCATAAATATTTGTAACATTGTAACTAAATTTATATATACAAATAAACATAATTTTATGATAACATTGTAACATTGTAAAACACAAGATAACTGCTACTGATCCCATAATTCCTAACCAAATTTATATATCCAAATAAACATAAATATTTGTAAAACACAAGATAACTGCTACTTTCTTATGATAACATTGTAACATTGTTATAATTGTAACATTGTTGTAACAAGATGCTTTAATTTTTTATGTCTGCTGATGCAACCTTTAGAACCCTCCCTCCAATCATGCTCGGTATCAGCTATGCAGAAGTGAAATATTCTGTAATCCGTTGAGTACCTTTCTAGGATGTGCACCATCTTCCAATTCAAAATGTGATCTTCCCCTCTTCTGACCCACCTATAAGAATACACAGCAACTTTAAAAACAGAAAGTAGAAACATTCAGCTAAATTTTAAAAATCACTAAATTTATTTGAAATCAAGCACAGACCTTCAAGGCACCATCTATTTTAATTGGTCTCAATAATGCAGTGGAAATTATGCTGTTTTCAAAAAGGGAGATGAGCTTTGAGTAGTTGGGTTCTTCATCAAATTTCATATCAGTCACCATTTCAAGAAATTGTTGAAAAGGGGGAGGTCAGCTGGAGTTATTCATTTCTGTTTGTGCCCCTTATTGGAATCTCTGTTGGAATATCAGCTCCAAGTTCCTAAGTTTCATGGCAAATTTCAATAGTTAAAGTGATGGGAGTAAGAAAACTATAGTGTGTTTGTGTGTGAACTGTAGTGGTGGTTAATAGGCATATATTGTGTTTATAGAAGAAAGAGATTGTAGAATGGATCCAACGTATAAAACAGATGATATGGAGCAGAGTTCCTCATAATGCATGATTAAAAAGTTTACATGGCCTGCACCTGACACAAAACTCATAATTTTTTGGAGAAAGAGTAGCCTTTTTCACTTGTGAAAGTTGGTGAACTAATCAACTTCTGCAAACCACTTACAGTTAGCCCCTCCTTGCATCTCAATTCAAAGACGACCGTTGCAGCAAGCGAACCAGAGCCCATTGTAGCAAAAGGTAGGGAGTCGGTTGATCCATGAGGGTAGATCTGTGAAATAATCATAAAACAACAATTACAACCTTTTCTGCAATTAATAAACAAACTTTAGACGCCAATAAGCCAAGTGCAACTCACAGTGTGCAAGTGTGGACCAGTGACATCAACTCCACCAAGCACCAAAGCAGCTGAAACATGACCTTGGTAGCTAATTACGTAAAAAGGTCAGAACTTTTTCAATTACAATTGCACTATGAATAGAAAACTGATATTACTAAGCATACTTGAAAAGATGAGACTTCAAAAGTGTTAGGGCTGGAAAGTGCCAAAGTAAACCAAGTGTGTGATTACTATGCAAAACAGCATGATATGGTAGGTATTTTTCAGATGTTATACACAGTTTTCTCACAAGTTTCATATTTATTAAAAAGGAAATCAATATAATTCTTGTTTGGCCTTAGGTTCTACATTAACAAGGCTTCTTATTTTTTTGCCTAGTACATCAGAACAAGAAATTTGTAGTAAGAGAAGTACCATGGCTCAATTGCTTTAGTTCCACTACCACTGGTGGAGGTACTTCCAATGTGGCCCAGAGCAGGTGAGAAATCTTTAACATTGGGTGCTGGTATTGCTTTATCTATCTCAACATCACCACAAACTATTACAGTCCCAAAATCAGCTAGCCAACACAGATCACACAACAATAATTGAAAGCAGAAGAACATGATAAGCTGCTGGCTTCTGAAAATAATTGTGAGCGAATGACATACATCTCTCTTGTATTCAACTATTAAGATGATTACCTTACACTTCAGACCAAAATCAGGAAGTTTCCCAATATAGCAGTTAGTCCTCAATACTAGCTAGTGTTGAAGTACCAACTAAAGCATATAATAACCATGAAAACCAAGATATTGCAGAATATTGGACAAACAAAAGGACGTAAGCCACAAGGACAACAAGCAGCTAAAGTCTTGGGGGGGGGGTGTAATAGATAATTTAAAACTTTAGGTTCATAATAAATCCACCTATGCTTTCTTGCATGAGCAGTCCCAAGCCAAGATAAAGACGTCAAACATTACAAACCTGCTGTAAAAAATAGCTCCCTCTCATAAGAGTTGACTAGGTTCATAATATTCATCCGTAATAAAATTCGTATACAAGTGAGTAAAATCTGCTGTAAAATCTTGTTATTTTTATGAGTCCACAAGTGTACAACTTATAATACGAACACCATAAAAACATTACCCTTGGAAATCAAATTAACAGCCAAAATATTAGTCATAAAATAGAATATGAATGCATCTTTGACTCGTAACTGTAATCTTGCACAACCTAGTGAAGTAACAACAAGAATTCTTCAACCTCTAGATTGTTGTATGTCTTGTGACCAATCTAAGTAAGTCTCAAATTGTCATTAAAGCTTGAAGACCATTCAAAGAGATTTAAAATTTTCTAAAGGTTTAGCAAACTCAATTCCAAACTTTCGAAACAGAACTGAGCATCAAAATCTAACTAAATTTCAGTTTTATAAAATTGCAAATCTTCTCTCAATTCAACTAAATTTGTGGCAAGTAATATCCTTTTGGATAGTATTTCTATATGTTAACAAAATATATACACATTTGCTTTATATGAATGAAAGTCTCGTCACATCATAAAATCTTTAACCTAGAAACTACAGTTCATAATTTTGGTGGAATAAGAATTTGTGTTGGTGCTTTTTCAGAAGAGGTTCATACAATTCACAACTCCTTTTTTTTCCCACAATAAATATTAACCAACAAAGGTAAACAAGGGTCATCCAATTTGTTTTAACATTTGCAACATATGTAATAGGTACTCAATCTACCTAAAATGTAAATAATAGCATGTTGGGATTTCATGTCACTTCGTAATCTAAAATTAGAAATGTATCCCTAAATTTGTTTGGAACTGTGGAAACGATGTATTGAACTTACGAAATACAAATAATAATAAAACGGTCAGCCCCATTTTGGTGTAAATAATAATTAATCAAACCTTTTTCTTCTACTTCTGTTTCTGGGGCAATATGTTGATTCTAACTGGATTCAAAGCAGCTTTAGCAGCAGAAATTGTGTCACTCTGGATCTGATGCTATCCTCAAAGTACCTGCCGTTGGACAGAAGATAGAAATCTTCCGTTGGCGTGGTGAGAAACAGAGACGAGATAGGGACGGATTTGGGAGTGAGAGAAAATAGAGGTAGGGTTTTGGGCTACAAAAGAAAGTGCTGGCGTTTTATTCAGTTAAGCGTTCTTTTTGCTCCGTCCCTCTTCAATCGAACTCCGGAAGCCGGAAGGCCGGGTTTCCTCACCGGAAGGTGAGGCGGCGGCTTGCGAGAAGTGAATTTTTGATGAAGAAGATCTGAATCTGCTGAATGGAGTTTAGGGATTTAGAAGAAAGAATAGCTGGTAGCCGTTTTTGAGAAGTGGATTTTTTGCGCCGTGTCTTTTTTTTTGTTCCGTGTATTTTTTTTTGCTCCGTGTCTTTTTAGATGGACAACGATTTAAAAAAAAAATGTTATCTAGTTAAAACCAAAAAATCTTTTAAATAGATAACATTTTTGCATATAAATCTATAACGTTTTTTTTTAAAAACGTTGTAAGAGAATATACCACAACGTTTTTATAAAAAACGTTGTCTATTAAGTGTTATCTATTAGGTACTTTGTACTGGTGAATGATCAAAACATAGATCCAATCAAAGCTAGTATCCAGAATAAATATTTTGGACAAAAAGAAGAAATTTCATTTTTCGGTGAATAGTGTCGTATTCGTGAATAGTGCCGTATACGTGAATAGTGTCGTATACGTGAATAATAACTCCGACACCAAAAGATAGAAATTTCACAAAAAACATCATCATGCTTCATGAATAGTACTCGTGAATAGTAACTCGTGAATAGTAACTCGTGAATAGTAACCCCGACATGAAAAAGTTCCAAATTTGATAAAAAGCTCCAATCAATATTTCAGCATAATGATATTGAAGAAATAATATCATTTGAGAAGAAAATAACATCCATTACCTCGAAAGACAGTACTTCTAGTTGAAACACCGGATATAGGCTATGATTTGAACTTGCGCCGTATAGCAATACTCAAAGTATACTCAAAATACTCACAAGAATATGCTCGATAATATAAAGAGAGAAAACTTCAATTTCTGGTGTGATTTTCAATTCTAACCTAAGCACCCTATTTATAGGAAATTGCTTAGAACACCAAAGCAGAAAATTTAATATAATATTAATATATTTAATAAATTCTCTACGCCCATCTAGACAATCTGATCTCAGCCATCAACACATGCTAAATGAGGGAACCAAATGAAAAAAACGTTTTTGTAAATAAAAATATTTTAAACTTCTAAAAATCAATTATTTCGGAGCTTCGGAACTTCAATAATTCATAATAAATAGCCCTTTTGCCAGAAAATTCGAATCTCGCGAGTTTTTATAGAAAATTCAATTCTCTACAACTTTGCAGAAGAATGTTTTTCCAAATTCCAAACAAAAATTGACTGAAATCCACAAACGGGCGATTTTACAGGCTATAATCAAATTTCAATCAAGAAATGGGGTCCACCGACACACAAAACATGTTTTAAATATTCTTGGTAACAAAAATACTCCTCCTCCACATATACTCATATATCCCACATTCATCGTAAAAATATCATCATTATTATATTATTAAAATATAATAATATATTTAAATAAATTATTTTATCAGAAAAAGATAAAATATTAATTTTTAAAAATTTTCACATTAAAATTTTCTCCATCTATATCCACATAAAATCAATATTTTCCTCATCATATAAATCAATAATTAATTATTCATAAATAATATTACAGAATCACAGTACTGGCAACCAGGCCGTTCCCAGGAAAGAAGGGGCTTTCCAATAAAAGATTTCTCCTTACTGGCGCGCAATTAGGTGACCAAACCTCTCCTTAGACAGAATTTTCTAGACATTGCCAATAATGTTATCTAATAATATTATTCAGATAATATGAATTATTACTTCGATAATGAAAAATACTGTGTAGTGACAATTATTGAAACAACAGTAATATAAAATATCAATGCAGCAATTATTGAATCAATAACATAAAATACTGAACAGTAATTACTGTAACAATTATTGAGTAGTTCCTTCTTACGTAAGAATCAATAATTGGTGCAATACCGTGTGCTACTGTGCAACAACGCGTATTACTGTGTTTTAACCACCGGGTATTCCAACAGTATTAACGGTAACAACTACGCCGTTTTTTATAAACAACTTATACTTGTCATTTTTTTCATCCAATCGCTTTCCGTAATGGGACCCACAAAAGACTGCGCCGTCGTACGAATATTCCCCGACAGCAAGAATATTCCACGACCAAACGAATATTCCCCGACAACAATGAATATTTTATAACCACCTACTTATTTAAAATATTTGCGCATTTTACCCATAACTAACCACATTAATCAAATTCACCCTTACTATTTCAAAAAATAAATAAAGGAAATTCCTTTTTATTTAAAAATTTTCGAGGTCTTACAACCTCCCCTCCTTATGAAATTTCGTCCTCGAAATTGATGTATGTAACTGGTGTTTTGAAAAGGTAAAGATACCTCGCTTTCATTTCCGTTTCCAACTCCAAGGTCATTTCCTCTATAGCATGATTCCTCCACAAGACTTTAACTTGTGGTATGACCTTCGTGCGTAGGACATGCTCCTTCCCATCCAACATCTTGACAGGTACCTCCTCGTACGTTAAGTCTTCGGCTATTTCGTCCGGTTCTAACTCAATAACATGGTTCGAGTCGTCCACATCGGTACATAAAAAAACGTTATAAACACGCGACATACTTGGCGATAAAACGAGTCTATAGGCCACAGTTCCTATTCGATCGAGGATTTCAAATGGACTAATAAATCGAAGGTTTGAGCTTTGCTCACATCGCCAATTCTTGCTTTTGAAATAACAACTTCTTGCACCTCCTTTTTCAAATTCATCAGCTCCAGTGTGTAGCTTGAACAGCTTTAACTTTATCGATTAAAGTCGATTATACTCGTATATCATCACGTGGATACCTAGAGTTTTCATCTCCATCTCTATTATTTGTAAATTATACGAAATGAGTCTTTGACAATATCGTAATCATACTCATATACGATCTTCTACTCAACACGTCAGCTACCACGTTCGCTTTTCTAAGATGGTATGGTCAAAACATGTGCTGAAATGAGTCTCCTCTTGAGTTCTTCGAAGCTCTTCCCACATTCCTTGCTCCATTCGAATTTTGTATCTTTACGAGTCAGCTGCGTTAATGGAATAGCAATTCGAGAATATCCTTCAACGAATCTCCGATAATAATCAACTAAGCCTAGAAAGCTACGTATTTTGATTACTGACTTAGGTTGCTCTCAACTGTGACTCATATCCCAATCTTGGATAGCACGTTACAATAACACCTATCAGTTTACTACCATACGAATATGGCGTCCCCTACTGAGAGTCTGGCTTCTGTGTATTCCACAAAGGAAGTCACCAGATAAAGGCTCGGGTATCAACTTCTACAGTTGGGTTTTTAACTCCTGAAGTTCAATAGGAGCCATTCGATATGAGATTTTAGAAATGGGTTTTGTACCGGATTCAAAGTCGATACAAAATTTAATATCACGCTCTGGGAGTAAGCCAAGAAATTCTTCAGGAAATACATCAGGAAATTTACTAACAACAGAAATATCATTCAAATCTGACGTATTTTTGTTCAAGGTCATAACATGACTAAGAAAGCTTGACATTCGTTTTTCAATAAACAAATGGCTTTATAATTTAATATGAAAGAGTTTGACTTCAACGGTTTGGTTGTTTGAATTCAAATAACAGGTTGCTTAGGAATATGAAAACTAACAACCTTACGAAAGCAATCAATTTTGGCATGATGAGTAGTTAACCATAATCAATCCCCAAAATCACATCAAAAGCAAGTATCTTCAAAGAGATAAGATCAACAGGTAATGTGATGGTGCCAACTTGAATCAAGCAAGATTTCTAAACAACGGATGTAATAAAAGTTTCTCCTAACGGAGTCTCCAGAGATAGGTCAAAGTCTAATTTCTCCGTAGTCAAGTTCAAACGTTGAGCGCAAGTAAGAGAGATAACAGAATGGGTAGAACCGGTATTTAATAAGGTATAAACTTCGCAAGAATTATAATTAACTAACCCGTGCTAACTTCGTCCGGTTCCTCGCATTTTGACCGGTCACGATAAACGCTCTTCTAGGAACCGTTGACTTTGACTTTTCTGGGACAGCCTTTTGAATCACCGTCCCCGCTGGAATTGGTTTCGGTACCGTACAATCTCAAGCGATATGTCCTTCCTTTCCATAATTATAGCATACCTTGAACTGTTGTGGGCAGTTTGGGCTGATATGTCCCTCTTTCCCGCATTTGTAACATAGGACCGGTGGTCTTTCTCCTCCCTTAGAACCAGTTGCTGCTGGTGTTGACGTCTTCACATGGTCGTTGTTGAATCTCCTCTTTTTAAAATCTCCTCCTGACTCGCTTCTTCTATTTTCATGGCCGTGATTACCACCATAGTGGTTACCACCTTTGCCCTTATTCTTCTTTCTTTGCAGGTTATCGTTGTTCTGATGACTGCTGTCACCAGTATGATCCTGGTTATGGTCCCTCGGTTGAACGTACTCTTTATCTCGCTCTAACAATTGAGCCTTGTTAACAACATCTGAATAGAGAGAAAATTTATGAGAAATGAGATACTGGTGTATGTCAAGTTTCAAACCTCTTAAAAACATCCGCGACATACGTTCCTCATTCTCCACCAAATGAGGTTCAAACCTGGATAACTCTGCGAACTTTACCTCGTACTGGGATACCGTCATGTTGTTCTGTTCTAGTCTAATAAATTCTACCTCCTTCATATTGCGAATAATTTCAGGAAAGTATTTTTCATTGAAAAGTTTCTGAAACGTTTCCCAAGACATGCTGAGTGCAGCTGGATGGGTACGCTTCACAGATTCCCACCAGTAATCTGCCTCACCACGGAACATAAAGGTGGCGAATGGAACCTTCTGTTCCTCCATGCATCCCAAGACATCGAATATCTTGGTAATTTGTTTAACCCACGTTTCCGCCATGATCAGATCTGGCTTTCCCCAAAATTCTGGTGGTCCCAACTCTTTGAACTGCTTGGCTGTGACAAGCCGCGCGTTGCTATCATTTCCACCCGTATTCTGTACACGAGTCTCCCTCGTCTGGTTTTGCATGAACTGCAAAAATCTCCTAAACATCACGTCGTTCATCGTCTGCTCAGTGGTGTTGTTTACATGAGGTACATTGCCAGCCCTGTTGCACGTTCTCCTCGTTGGTAAGTACAGGCATCTCCACGGTCTCATTTACTCCACTGTTAATATTCTCAGTCGACATTCTCAAATACTGCCATAAAACAAGGGTTAATTAAACAATTTAACAAATCACATAATACCCCTATATTATGACCGACCAACAAATAAGCTTAGGTAGGACACACTAGCGAAGGATTTACTCGTCTCTCCCCTCCTTGTTCTATTCCCCGATCTCCGCTAGAGATCATATCCCTAAGCTCTGATACCAACTGTGACGCCCCCAAAATAGGTCCATTCCATCCAACCCATTCTGAGTCGTCAATTACATGGTATAGAAATAACTACAACTTTATTATTACAATACAACATACAAACTGTGAGTTTAAATACAGATATTGCCATCTAGACAATATCCACATACAAATAAATCCCCATCATAATTATTGATACATTATTTTACAAAAATGGTGAGGACTACTAAACAACTCTCTCTAGAACCATCATTACATCCCCCGACTCGTACTCGCTACATTCTCGTCTCCTGAGAAGAAAAATAGAACAACAAGAAAAAAGGTGAGCTCAACTAGCCCAGTAAAGAATATTATAACTAAGATAATGTACAACAAATTATCCTTAGTCTTTAATAGGGAAAAATCTGATAGAATACAATAGACAACAAGTTTTAGATCAATAACTGCAGCAGAAACAACAATTCATTAGAAGAGTTAAGTAGAGAATGCAAACTACTATCTTCTATATATGAATTTAAAAGTTCATCGTCGATATTTTATCCCTGTAACATCAATCAATATATATCTGGAATCAAATATTCATCTTTGCACTACAGGCCAAAAATATTCATCAGTTGGTCATGTTCATCTAAACACCTGTTCATCTTTGCACTACGGGCCAAAGATATTAATCAGTCGGTCATGTTCATCTCAACACCTGTTCATCTTTGCACCACGGGCCAAAGATATTCATCAAAAAATCATTCATCTTTGCACTACAGGCCAAAGATATTCAGTAATATCATCATTTAGGACTGAGGATGATGAAAAATATTTTAAAGGAAACGAATCCAGTGAAACAAAAGAACAATTATTAAGGATTCGTATTTTAAACAATCCAAGTTCAAAAATACTTCATAAGTAATCAGAGTGGAGTAAAATTCAAGAATGATCAAAACATAGATCCAGAATATATATTTTGGACAAAAAGAAGAAATTTCATTTTTCGGTGAATAGTGTCGTATTCGTGAATAGTGCCGTATACGTGAATAGTGTCGTATACGTGAATAATAACTCCGACACCAAAAGATAGAAATTTCACAAAAAACATCATCATGCTTCATGAATAGTACTCGTGAATAGTAACTCGTGAATAGTAACTCGTGAATAGTAACTCATGAATAGTAACCCCGACATGAAAAAGTTCCAAATTTGATAAAAAAAAACTCCAATCAATATTTCAGCATAATGATATTGAAGAAATAATATCATTTAAGAAGAAAATAACATCCCTTACCTCGAAAGACAGTACTTCTAGTTGAAACACCGGATATAGGCTATGATTTGAACTTGCGCCGTATAACAATACTCAAAGTATACTCAAAATACTCACAAGAATACGCTCGATAATATAGAGAGAGAGAACTTCAATTTCTGGTGTGATTTTCAATTCTAACCTAAGCACCCTATTTATAGGAAATTGCTTAGAACACCAAAGCAGAAAATTTAATATAATATTAATATATTTAATAAATTCTCTACGCCCATCTAGACAATCTGATCTCAGCCATCAACACATGCTAAATGAGGGAACCAAATGAAAAAAACATTTTTGTAAATAAAAATATTTTAAACTTCCAAAAATCAATTATTTCGGAGCTTCGGAACTTCAATAATTCATAATAAATAGCTCTTTTGCCAGAAAATTCGAATCTCGCGAGTTTTTATAGGAAATTCAATTCTCTACAACTTTACAGAAGAAAGTTTTTCCAAATTCCAAACAGAAATTGACTGAAATCCACAAACGGGCGATTTTACAAGCTATAATCAAATTTCAATCAAGAAATGGGGTCCACCGACACACAAAACATGTTTTAAATATTCTTGATAATAAAAATACTCCTCCTCCACATATACTCATATATCCCACATTCATCGTAAAAATATCATCATTATTATATTATTAAAATATAATAATATATTTAAATAAATTATTTTATCAGAAAAAGATAAAATATTAATTTTCAAAAATTGTCACATTAAAATTTTCTCCATCTATATCCACATAAAATCAATATTTTTCTCATCATATAAATCAATAATTAATTATTCACAAATAATATTACAGAATCACAGTACTGGCAACCAGGCCGTTCCCAGGAAAGAGGGGGCTTTCCAATAAAGATTTCTCCTTACTGGCGCGCAATTAGGTGACCAAACCTCTCCTTAGACAGAACTTTCTAGACATTGCAAATAATGTTATCTAATAATATTATTCAGATAATATGAATTATTGCTTCGATAATGAAAAATACTGTGTAGTGATAATTATTGAAACAACAGTAATATAAAATATCAATGCAGCAATTATTGAATCAATAACATAAAATACTGAACAGTAATTACTGTAACAATTATTGAGTAGTGTCTTCTTACGTAAGAATCAATAATTGGTGCAACAACGCGTATTACTGTGCAACAACGCGTATTACTGTGTTTTAACCACCGGGTATTCCAACAGTATTAACGGTAACAACTACGCCGTTTTTTATAAACAACTTATACTTGTCATTTTTTTCATCCAATCGCTTTCCGTTATGGGGCCCACAAAAGACTGCGTCGTCGTACGAATATTCCTCGACAGCAAGAATATTTCACGACCAAACGAATATTGCCCGACAACAATGAATATTTTATAACCACCTGCTTATTTAAAATATTTGCGCATTTTACCCATAACTAACCACATTAATCAAATTCACCCTTACTATTTAAAAAAATAAATAAAGGAAATTCCTTTTTATTTAAAAATTTTCGGGGTTTTACACTGAGTCTCAGCGATAAAAGTGATGAAAAACCTTTTGAATCATAGAAGATAGTAGATTTTATTCTCTACTTGAATCTTCTAATGGATTGCTTATTCCGCTGCAGTTAAACTTGTTGTTTGTTATATTGTATCAGTTTAACACTGTTGAAGGCTAATGATAATTTATTTTGCATTATCTTAGTCATAATATTTCTTCCTGGGCTAGTTGAGCTCACCCTTTTGCTTTCATTGTTCTCTACAAGAAATGAGAACGTAGCAGGGACTAGTTGGGGAACGGGGTGACGATCCAGATGATAACACTAGTAGTCCTCACTATTCTATGAAATAGTGTGATAATAAATGTATTGAGGACTTATTTTGAGTTTGAATACTGTCTAGAAGATAATATTTATATTAAAATTCACAGCTCATGTTGTATATTTAAGGTTGTATTTGCATTATATACCATGTATTTGGCAACTGAGAATAGGTGATGTATACCTATTTTGGGGGCGTCACAGTCTTCTTGATCGTAGAGTGTATCAGTGATCTATTCTGCGTGTAACATGCAGTGTTGACGGCTTCTGCCCAGAAGTATTCAGGTAGATGAGCTGCTGCTACTAGAGTTCTTCCAGCCTCTATCAAAGTTCTGTTCTTTCTTTCAGCTATACCATTTTGTTGAGGAGTTCGTGGAGCTGAGAAGTTATGATTGATGCCATTGTCTGGGCAGAACTGGTCTATTTCTTAGGAGTCAAATTCTCTTCTATGATCACTCCGTATAGCCTTGATTTTCTCTCCTTTCTCGTTCATCACCAGTTTGAACATCTTGATCATTTGGGAGCTCGTTTCATCCTTTGAGGTTAGGAAGAATACCCATGTGAATCTGGTGTAGTCGTCGACAATAAATAGAGAGTATCTTTTTCATCTAAGACTTGTTGTTGGAATTGGCCCAAATAGATCCATCTGGAGCATATACAGGGGCTTGTCGATAGAGTTGGCAGTTTTGCTCTTGAATGAGCTTCTGGTTTGCTTTCCAAGCTGACAGGCATTGCATGACCTTTCTTTTTCAAAGTTGAACTTAGGTAGGCCTGCAACAAGATCTTTTGATGCCATTTTGGACATGTTTTTGAAGTTTAAATGGGACAACCGTCTATGCCATAGCCAGCTCATTTCTTCAGATGTTTTTGCCAGGAAGCATATTGTCTCGTCTGAGCTTAGTTGACCAAGATTCACTATGTAGATATTTCCTTCTCTTATCCCGGTTAGCTTTACAGCAGATGTCTTCAAATCTCTGACTTCACACTGGTTGTTGAGGAATGTTACTTGATGACCCTTGTCGCAGAGTTGACTGATGCTTAGAAGGTTGTGTTAGAGACCTTCCACATATGCTACCTTGCTGAAAGATACTGCACCATTACCAGCAGAGTCATATCCTCTCGTCTTGCCCGAGTCATTGTCTCCAAAGATGACTGAGGGACCCTCATTCTCTATGTATTTAGATAGAAGGGCTTTGTTTCCAATCATGTGTCTTGAGCATCCACTGTCCAGATACCAGGTTGTGATCGTGGAGCTCTTTTCCTGTCATAACATTTAACCTTCATTTTGGTACCCATATTTGCATGGGTCCTATTATGTTATTACCCTTGGGGACCCAAATCTGTCTGATCTTGGGTCTCACATGCATGAAATTATAATAGCATCTTGTAGCCTTGTGACCAACTCTATTGCACACAAAACATTTAGTGTGATATATGTCTCTGTGTTTGATAATTTATCCTCCATTTGAACTTGTGTGGTTCTTTAGTTATCCTTTTGTTAAACATATTTTCCTTCTTCCACGTGTCTTTGGGTTTCATAAATAGTGATGAGTGTGCCTTACCTCTACTATACCTTCCTGGTTGATTCGTAGAGTTGGTCTTACCTGACTCTACGATTCTTCGAGGTTGGTAAGTAGAGATTGGGTTACTCTACTCTTTTATGAAGCCCAGGCCAGCATGAGATCCTTTTCCCCTTTGAGTATGAGTGAAAATAGTAGAACAAGGTTGGGGTGGTTATTCCTTCTGTGAGGATTTCACAAAGGTAATGCTTCTACTAAAACTTGATTCATTACTAGTGCTAGTTTCCTTTGTCTTTTCCACACATGGCTCTAAAGTGGATTCCCCAAAGCCTAGGCATGTTTTGTCAATTGCATTTCTCTGACTAGAGAGCATGGAGTCCATGGATGATGATGATTTGTTCCATGTAGAGATAGTCTTTTCTAGTTCCTCAATTTTAGAGGTTAGATTGGATTCTTTTTGTGTATTGAGTTTATTTGTCTGTATTAAGATCTCATTCTCAGCCTCAAGCTTGGAGAGAAGGTTAGTACTTAGAAGAGTTGATACCAACTGTGACGCCCCCAAAATTAGGTATACATCACCCATCTTGAGTCGCCAGATACATGGTACAGAATTTAAATACAACTTAATAATACAACTGTCGTGTACAATACAACAAAACATAAACTGTGAGTTTGAATACAAATATTGTCTACTAGAGAGTATACAAACTCAAAAGGAGTCCTCATTACAATTATTATCACACTATTTCACAGAATAGTGAGGACTACTAATGCACCATCTAGGCCATCACTCTGTTTCCCGACTCGTCCCAGCTATATTCTCATTTCCTGAAGAGAACAGTGAAAGAAAGGGTGAGCTCAACTAGCCCAGTAAGAAATATTATGACTAAGAAAATGCAGAATAAATTATCATTAGCCTTAAACAGTGTTAAACTGATACAATATAACAAACATCAAGTTTAACTGTAGCGAAAACAAGCAATCCATTAGAAGAGTTAAGTAGAGAATAAAATCTACTATCTTTTATGATTTAAAAGGTTTTTCATCACTTTTATCGCTGGGACTCAGCTTAATAAATAATCCACATCATCGAATCACCCCTCCATTACGGCCAATGATATTCTTTAGTATCACGACCACAATTATCCATGCACTACGGACCAAGAATATTTGTGAATTCATTAATGGTCATGATCATGCCAACAACTGTCCGTCAATGCACTGCGGGCCAATGAGGACTTTTACCACATCATTTGTAACATTACGGTCATGATTACACCGAATAATCCCTGGTCATAATCATACCAAGTCCATCTATGCACTACATGCCACAGACGACTTTCAAAAAATATAAACATGAGGATGATGACAATGATATAAGAATTCAATAAAATAAGTTCAAGAATTAATTTATTCAGGAACTAATAACGTCCAAATTGTCAACATGAGACTTCTTTGTAGAGTAAAATTCAAGAATGCCCAGAAGAATATTTCCATAAAAAGATACTAGATGAAGCGCAAATATCAAGAATATTCCACTAATTTCATTGAGTATAGAAGTCAAAACTTTAATCAACTGAGTATAATAAAGAATGGAATAACAAAAGAAATCACCATGCATGCGGTAATTTGCATAGACAGGTTATTCCAATAGAATAATAATAACAGAACCAGGTCAGGCAAAATTCGCACCGATAGGATGTTCCAACAGAATAATAAAGAATGGAATAACAACAGAAATCACCATGCATGCAGTACTTCGCATAGACAGGTTATTCTAACAGAATACTAAATAACAGAACCAGGTCAGGCGTAATACGCACCGAAAGGATATTCTAACAGAATAATAATAAAGATGGAATATTAGAAGAATGTCACCGAGTATAGGGTAGTACGCGTATACTGGTTATTCCAGCAGAATAATAAAGAATGGAATAACAGAAGTTCTCTTTATGAATACAAAAAAAATAATATTCCCTACCTTAAGAAGAAGAGTACTGGATATATGAGTAGTGAAGTAGCAGAGTACTTTTCTTCTTTCTCTCTATAGTTTATCTCTTTAGAGTTTCAGTGAATTCGTAAGAAATAATGAAGGAATGAGCTTCTATTTATAGAAAAATGGACTGCATATATAGTAACTAACTCATGAACGGTCCAGATTGATTTACTTTAATCTGACGGTCCATATTTAAAGCAAAATCTTTTAAATAAAATATAATATATTCTATTTATAATCTAATAAAACGAATAACTTTATAAAAAATTTTACTATGCATGCACTATGCAAACACTATACATAATAAAATATAATATATTCTAATTATTGTCTAATAATACAGATAACTTTATAAAAGTATTCTGTTTTATATAAAAAGATTTTACTATGTAAAATACTATGCAGACACTATAAAACACTATACATAATAAAATATAATATATTCTATTTATAGAATAACTTTATAAAAGTATTCTGTTTTATATAAAAAGATTTTCTGTATTATTACATTAATAATACCAACAAAACTGAGTGACTTATCACGTAAGCATCAATAATCAATACCGTGTGCTACTATGCAACCACGCGTATTACTGTACTTTTACTACCGAGTAGTTCAACAGTATTAACGGTAAAACTTCCGCCGTTATTTTCATAAAATATTTTTGTCGTTTTCTCAATCCGACAATAATTTCGTTGTGGGGTACACCAATGATTATGTCGTTGTACGAATATTCCCTGTTAAAACGAATATTCCCCGCCCAATCGAATATTATATAACAACTTGCGTACTTTGCAAAATTTATAAATATTACCCACAACTATAACATTATATCAATTTCACTCCATAATATTTAAAAATAATATTTATAGAAAATTCATCTTTATTCAAAAAGTTGGGGTCTTACAACCTCACCTTCTTATGAAATTTCGCCATCGAAATTAGGGTACGTACCTGGTATATCGAAGAGGTAACGATACCTTGATTTCATTTTAGATTCTAACTCCCAAGTCATTTCCTCAACATCGTGGTTTCTCCACAAAACTTTGACTTGAGATATAACCTTGGAGTGTAGAATATGTTCCTTCTTATCCAAGATTTGAACAGGAACCTCTTCATACATCAAATCTTCCTCTATTTCGTCCGGTTCTAACTCAATAATGTGGTTCGGGTCTTCCACATATTTACGTAACATGAATATGTGAAAAATGTTATGAACACAAGACATACTTGGCGGTAAAGCGAGTCTATAGGCCACAGTTCCTACTCTACCAAGGATTAAAAATGGGACGATGAATCGAGGATTGAACTTTCCTCTCTTTACAAATCTCGTAACTCCTTTCCATGGAGCAACTCGTAATAACACATGATATCCTATATCAAATTCCACGTCCTTTCGATGAAGATCAGCATAACTCTTTTGTCGATCTTGTGAGGTTTTTATACATTTTCGGATCGTTTGAATCTTTTTCGTAGTCATACGTACCAACTCCGGTCCCAACAACGTTGATTCACCCACCCCATCCTAGCATACTGGAGAACGACACTTTCTTCCATACAACGCCTCGAATGTAGTCAAGCCAATGCTTGCTTGATAACTGTTGTTGTAGGAAAACTCCACCAACGGTAAGAACTTGTCCCAACTTCCCTTGAAGTCAAGGATACAGAGTCTTAATAAGTCTTCCAGAGTTTGAATAGTCCTCTCTGATTGTCCGTCCGTCTGAGGATGATATGCCGAACTAAATCGTAAATCTGTGCCCATAGCTTTTTGCAAACTAACCCAAAATCTTGAAGTGAATCATGGGTCTCGATCAGAAACTATGGATACTGGCATACTATACAATCTTACAACCTCATTTATGTACATACGAGCAAGACGTTCAAGTGTATAAGTTTCTCGTATCGGTAAGAAATGAGCAGACTTGGTCAATCTATCAACAATGACCCAAATAGCATCTATACCTTGAGAAACTTTGGGAAGACCGGTAAAGAAATCCATGGTAATGTGCTCCCACTTCCATTCTGGAATTTCAAGTGGTTGCAATGGACCTTTTGGTACTTGATGCTCTACCTTGACTCGTTGACACGTTAGACACCTTGAGATAAACATCGCTATCTCTCTCTTCATATTGCTCCACCAAAAGGTATGACGAATATCATGATACATTTTGGTACTCCCAAGATGGATTGCAAACGGTGTGTTATGCGCCTCCATCATGATTTTATACTATAATCAGGGTCGTTAGGAACACAAAGTCTGGATTTGACTCGAAGTATTCCTTCTTCATCGATTCTTGCTTCCGGCATAGCACCTTCTTGCACTTTCTTCCTCATACTCATCAGCTCCAGGTCTGTAGCTTGAGGAGGTTTAACTTTATCAATTAAAGTCGATTCTACTCGTATATTCGCCATCATCACATGGGTCCCTGGAGTCTATAACTCTATCTCCATCCTTTGTAAGTCACACAAAATGGGTCTTTGCGTTGACAATATCTTATTCGTACTTGCATATGATCTTCTGTTCAATGCGTCAGCTACCACGTTCGCTTTTTCAGGATGGTATTGGATGGTATGATCATAATCTTTCAACAGTTCAAGCCAACGTCGTTGTCGCATGTTGAGTTCCTTTTGAGTGAAGAAATATTTGAGGCTTTTATGATCCATAAAGATCTCCACTTTCTCCCCATACAAGTAATGTCTCCAAATCTTTAGTGCGAAGACAACAACTGCCAACTCTAGATTATGAGTAGGATAATTCCTTTCATATTCTTTGAGTTGTCGTGAGGCATAGGCTATGAATTTCCCATGTTGCATGAGAACACATCCTAACCCTTTGCTCGAAGCATCACTGTAGATGACAAATCCCTCCGAACCAGATGGTATTGTAAGAACAGGTGCTGAAATGAGTCTCCTCTTGAGTTCTTGAAAACTCTTCTCACATTCCTCGCTTCAACCAAACTTTGTATCTTTCTGAGTCAGCTGAGTTAGTGGAGTAGCGATTCGAGAAAACCCTTCTACGAATCTCTGATAATAACCAGCTAAGCCGAGAAAGCTACGTACTTCGGTCACTGATTTAGGTTGCTCCCAACATTGAATAACTTCAATCTTTGCTCCATGACTTGATAACACGTGCCCAAGGAATGCTACTTCCTCAAGCCAGAATTCGCATTTCTTCAACTTGGCATAAGGCTTGTATTCACGAAGCTTTTGGAGTATCAGCTTTAAGTGTTGCCCATGATCTTCACTGCTTTTGGAATAAATAAGGATGTCATCAATAAAAGCGACCACAAAGTGATCCAAATATTCTTTGAATACTCGGTTCATCATATCCATGAAGGCAGCAGGAGCATTAGTCTATCCAAAGGACATGACTAGGAATTCATAATGCCCGTACCAAGTTCTGAAAGCCGTCTTTGGAATGTCATCGGTTCTAATCTTCAATTGGTGATATCCGGAACGAAGATCAATCTTTGAAAAGAATTTGGCTCCTTTCAACTGGTCAAACAGGTCATCAATACGTGGTAATGGGTACCTATTTTTGATGGTGACATGATTCAACTCCCGATAATCAATACAAAGTCTCAAACTCCCATCTTTCTTTTTCACGAATAGAACAGGAGCACCCCAAGGAGAAGTACTAGGACGAATGAAACCGATGTCTAACAATTCCTGTAGTTGGGTCTTTAACTCTTGAAGTTCAATAGGAGCCATTCGATATGGGGCTTTGGAAATAGGTTTTGTACCAGGTTCAAGGTCGATACAAAATTCAATTTCACGCGCTGGGGGTAGGCTAGGAAGTTCTTCAGGGAATACGTTAGGAAATTCATTAACAATAGAAATATCATTCAAAACTGACGTATTTTTATTTAGATCCGTGACATGAGCTAAGAAAGCTTGACATCCATTTTTCAATAAACGAATAGCTTTATGGCTTGAGATGACAGTGATTGATTTTAATGGTTTGGTGGCTTGAATTTGCATAATAGATTGGTTAGGAATATGAAAGCTAACAACTTTACGAAAACAATCAATTTTTGCTTGATGAGTAGTTAACCAATCAATCCCTAAAATTACGTCAAATGCAAGTATTTTTAATGAAATAAGATCGACAGGTAATGTGAGGGTACCGATTTGAACCAAACAAGACTTATAAACAGTGGATGTAATGAAGGCTTCTCCCAACGGAGTTTCTACAGATAAGTCAAAGTCTAATTTCTCCAGAGTCAAATTTAATCGTTGAGTGCAAGTAGGAGAAATAAAAGAATGGGTAGAACCGGTATCAAATAAGGTATAGACTTCGCTAGAGTTTATGATAAGCTTACCCGTGATGACCTTATTCGGGTTCCTTGCTTTCTAGGAGGTCACAACAAACGCTCTTCCTTGTACTACCGGCTTTGACTTTTTTGGGACGTCCTTTGGTGCCTCCATTCTAGCTGTACTTGTCTTCGGTGAACGACAAAATCGGGCTAAGTGACCTTCTCTTCCAAAATTATAACATGCTTTGGATGACATCGCACAGTTTGGACTGATGTGTCCCTCCCCTCCGCATTTGAAGCATATGATAGGTGGTCGTTCTCCTTCCTTAACAACAAGTGCTAGTGCTGACGTCTTTCCATCATTATTGAATCTCCTCTTCTTGAAATTTCCATTCTTATTGCTTTGGCCCTGATTACCACCGAAGTGGTTACCATTTCTGGCCTGTTGATTACCTCCACGCTTGTTGTCACCGCTTCGATGACTACTCTCATTGGTATTATCATTTTGCCGGCTGATTTCTCTGGGTTGCATTGACTCATTATCGCGCTCCACTAACTGAGCCCTATTTACAACATCTGAATACAAACACAGTTTATGATAAATAAGATATTGACGTATCTCCAGCTTCAAACCTCTTTAAAACATCCGCGTCATTCTCTCTTCATTATCAACTAAGTGGGATGCAAACTGAGACAATTCTATAAACTTTGCTTCATATTGTGACACGGTCATGTTATTCTGCTCCAGCTTGATAAACTCTACGTCTTTCATATGACGAATACTTTTGGGAAAGTACTTGTCATTGAATAGTTCTTGGAACTTCTCCCAAGACATCTTTAGAGCGGCAGTTTGAGTATGTTTTACCGATTTCCACCAATAATCTGCCTCTCCTCGTAACATAAAGGTGGCAAATGACACCTTTTGCTCCTCGGAGTACCCCAAGACATCAAATATCTTGGTGATATTCTTTATCCATGCTTCTGCCTTAAGTGGTTTTGGCTCTCCAATAAATTCCGGTGGTCCCAGCTCCTTGAACTGTTTAGCGGTGACCGTCCTAGAGTTTCCAGTGTTTCCACCTGCATTTTGGACAGGAGCCGCTCTTGCCTGATGTTGCATGAATTGTATAAAGCCTCTGAACATTCCATCGTTCGTCATCTGGTCAGTGTTGTTGTTTGCCTGAGGATTGTCGCCTTCCTGATGCACATTATCCTGATTATTGATCTGTGGAGACTCAATGGTCTTCTGTGCTCCATTGTTATTCTCAACATTCTCGGATGTCATTTTCAGATACTGCCACAAAACAAGAGTTAATTAACATATAACATATTATCCTTTTACTCTGACCGACCAATTAAATACCAAATAAACTTAAGTAGGTCATACTAGCGAAGGAATTCCCCGTCTCTCCCCTCCTAATTCTAGTCTCACATCTTAGCCAGGGATCATATCCCTAAGCTTTGATACCAACTGTGACGCCCCAAAAATTAGGTATACATCACCCATCTTGAGTCGCCAGATACATGGTACAAAATTCAAATACAACTTAATAATACAATTGTCGTGTACAATACGACAAAACATAAATTATGAGTTTGAATACAAATATTGTCTACTAGAGAGTATACAAACTTAAAAGGAGTCCTCATTACAATTATTATCGCACTATTTCACAGAATAGTGAGGACTACTAATGCACCATCTAGGACCATCACTCCGTTCCCCGACTCGTCCCAGCTATATTCTCATTTCCTGAAGAGAACAGTGAAAGAAAGGGTGAGCTCAACTAGCCCAGTAAGAAATATTATGACTAAGATAATGCAAAATAAATTATCATTAGCCTCAAACAGTGTTAAACTGATACAATATAACAAACATCAAGTTTAATTGTTGATGCCTAATTTTTTTAATAGCACTTTACCACGCAAGTATACGCGTTCAATTGTAATATTCAGCAAGCAAGGATATCGTTCCCACGAGGAAATAGACTAATATTTATCAATTACTAACTCTAATGCAATTAATCCTATTTTAAACTAAGAAAATTTTGTTTGTGATTTGAAATTTAAACTTAACAAAACTAATAATTAAAATAAGAATTTCACAAGAATAATTGCAGATTTAACAGGTTAAGATTACAACTTCCCTTGGTATTTCATTCAAACTAACTTATTTCCCATTTAAAATAAATCAATTAATATGAAATGTTATCCAAAAATGCTTTATGAATATTCATGCACTTCTTCCAAAGACACATGAACAAATCCTCCTAAATCCAATCTTTAAGATGCGGAATTATAAGGAACACCCCAGTTAATCAACTCACTATATTCCTATGTGAATCAAGTTAATTAGGGTTTACGCACAAATTCTTTCAATGGATACAAAAGACACATAGGTATATTCCTATCCTATACGCTAATCATATTAACCCTATTCAGATTATATGAACAGATGTTATCATATCCAGATCTCAATCTATACTCCATCTTCCAATTTTATATAGATTATCACAGTAATTGTTGGCCAAACAATTAATCAATAAACATAAGATATAATAAACAATTCAATAAAAACCAACTTTCATTCAATGGGAAGCTTGCAATTTAAACTACATACCAAGTTCCGTTGCAATCTTAATTAAAATTTAGTTCATGCTAATAATAAAGAAAAACATCATCTAGATTAATAAACCAAACATCCCAGATAGTTACAAAAGATAAAACTAGAGAAGAGAATAAGAAACTCTGAATTTGCTCCAATACTCTCTCTTAGATCTTTAGCCTTTGCAATTCTCCTTCGTGCTTTTCTTCCTTGTTCTCTCTGCAAAACCCTTGAAAAATTGATTGATTCCTTGCAAAATTCGTTCTCCTTTGGTTTTCTAGAGTCCTCTCCTACTTGTATTGGTCTCAGCCCTCATTCAGACTCCTATTTGGCTTCAAAAACCCACTTGACAGCTGCAAAACGCACCTTTCTACGCACTAGAGCACCTAGGCGCTCATCATAGGGCAATTTCAAGCGCCTAGGCGCTTGACCAGGACCTCATATTTACAGAAATACCACTCAGCTTTAATTTTCATGATTTTTGACCTTTTTCTTCTCCGAAATGACCAATTTGTCCCTCCAGCTCCAACCTACAACAAATAAACACAAAACACATAAAAAGATCCTAAAAACAATTAAATATAACAATAATTAAGTTTAATAATATCAGATTCATAGGTATAAAATCTACTCATCAAATACCCCCAAACTTAACCAATTGTTTGTCCCCAAGCAACACAACACAATGCAATAACTAAATTTGCAATGCAAATGCAACTATCTAAATGCCTACATTCCAGCAGTCAAACAGAACAAAATCTATTCATCAAGCCTCAGAGAAATCACAATAAACATGATAGTACATCATATCAAAACAGATTTGTAATTTCATCGTCAATCATCAAATCTTAACCTGTTATTATTGATATAGTGTGTGTGCTTAACATCCATGCTAACTGATATGATGCTAAATACAACACATAATAAATCTCTTTAAAGGAATCATACAGTGTAAACTCACAAAATTCACGAACCAGCAAAAACCAACTAAAGACAAATATCCACCAAAATTTAAGAGTCCAATCCGGGATACTTATGCTTTTTTTTTCCATATATATACATATATATATTTTTTTAACCATGACTGTGCAATGTCTCATTCCATTAGGCTAACAGTGCTACCCCTTAGCGAGCTTTCGACCAACGACTCCCAGATCATATAAGACCTTAGGGCGCTAGGTTTTAAGATACCCCTACGGGCGTACTTGCTCAAGTAACAAAGGCCCCAAAACAAAACTAGCCAAGGTATTATTTTTTTTTTCAAGCTTATATATCCCCAATTTTCCCCCCAAACTTAAGTTTTTATCTAAATTCAGTCATCTTCGCCTATTCATGTCTTTCATTCATTCAAACTAGCATTATCCTCTAGAAGTCCATTATGTGTCAATTTAAACTCAATCAGTCAACATGGTTGTTTTTACTGTGCTATCCTTATTATATCAGTTTCAAACAGGTAAAGATTCAAATCATGACAAGAAATCACATCAAAGTCTTAACAGACAATACTATACTTGTCTACTCAATTCCAATCTCATCACTGGCCAAAACAGACTTAAACTATCTAACGGCTGGAAACATGCAAAGACTACAATTTTTTTTTTCTTTTTATGAATGCAAACTACATGAAAAACTATCAACTAAATACTATATGAATGCACTAGATGAATACTACATGCATGAACTAGAGCTGGACAATTACACCCCCAAACTTAATCGATGCAATGTCCTCATTGTATATAACAAATAAAATTTAAGAATTTAAGTACTGAGGACTTCCCTGAAAGATAGAAGCTTTATTCCTCGTCAGAATCTTCTTCCTCTTCTTCGTCTTCTTCATCTGGGGGGTATGCAGACAATGGTGGAAATTGGTAAGGAGCGGCACCTGGATTCATGCGGGCAAACATTTCAAGGAATGCTGCGCTAAAATTCTGATACACCTCCGTTTGCCGTTGAGCTAAACTATCCTGATTTCTTTCCATTCGGTCAAAACCTTCCTGAACTCGAGTAGCCACCATGTCGATCCTTCGAGTTTGATTTCTCAAATCCCGACGGATATCTTCATAAAAATTTGGTGGTTGCTCAGAACTTCCAGCTGCATGAGGATTCTCGTGAAATTGGTGACTAGGCTCTGCTGCAGGCTCTGGCGGAGCAATAATGAATCCTAATCCTCTCGGGTGTGGTATCCCCCCACCCCATACCTTGTACTTCTTAATAAGCGAGTGGTCAATTGCAGCTAAAGGAGGCTGTATAGCTTCCTCGGCATCCCATTTCACCCCAGCTTGTTGGCATAGTCCTGTGATCAAAGATGGGTGTGGTAATCCACCTGAGGTCCCTCCTCTAATTGCTTTGTCAATGGAATCATGAATAACTTGGCCCACATCTATAATTTTTCCTGATGCAATGCAGAAAAGCAGTGCTGCCCTTTGATTTACAACATCACTCATATGCCTACATGGCATCATCTTGGCACAAATAAATGCATGCCATGCTTTCCCATAATTGCTTAGTTTGGATGCGGGGAACAACACAGCTTCTTGTTGATCTGTTAATTTCCATGTTGTTCCATGTACACACAAGGCTTGAATAATCTCACTGTAGTCTAGCTCGTGTTGTAGATATTGCATGTATCCATTGTTGGGTATCGTGTTCAAACCATAATAAGCATTTATTGACCCAAAACTGACCTCCACAGATTTACCTCGAACCCAAATTACGTTACCAACATGATCTATTGCATTTGCGTAGAATTCCTTAACAATCTTAACAACAGATGCATCCGATTGAGCTGTAAAGTTCACCCATCTTCGACTCCCAATCATCTGTAATAATTCCCCATCTTCTATATCGGGCAATAGTCCACGCTCGGGAATTAGTGCTTTGTTAGAAAGTACATTGTAATATCTGTCGGACGCTTTAGCACTTGTAAATCTCTTTTTGTCATACTTTTGCGAAGTGCCCGAAGTCTCTCCTCTTTGTCTCTTACTAGCCATAGTCTTATGTACTAACTTCTTGCTAACCCAAATGATACTCAATGACTTAGGAGAGCCAAAATCTTCTTTGGGACAATTTATCAAACACTTTGTGTGCACAGATTTGGAACACTATTGGTATGCACTCCCCCAAACTTAATTTTCACCAATTTTTGCAATTACTAAACACACTATACATCCAAGGTAATTCAAACAACAATTACGAGTACCCACACCCAATTGAGCCAACACAATGATAGAAACTAGCTTCAAAGTACTAACCTAACTATTATCCAAGTGAATCCAAATAATTTTTCAATAGAATCTTGTGTACTTACTTGGGTATAGCCAAATATGATATTCAATCAAAGTTGGATGAGCAATTTGAGCTTTGAACCCTTACTTTAAGTAGATGTGGCTTGAATGCAAGTGGAATCCCGAATTGATGAAGAAGGATGACAATATGGAACTTAGTTGCTTGTTTTGGGTAAAGATATAGTGTTTGATTAGGATTTGGGAGAGAAAGATTGGTTGTGTAGGCTAGATTAGATGATGGTTTAGAGTTGTGGTGGTTTAGAGATGGAGTAGGAGAGTAAGAGAGTCTTTGATTTGGAATGGGAGAGGAGTTGCCCGAATTGGGGCTTTAAATTTTTTTTTTTTTTTTTACATTGGAGCGCCTAGGCGCTTGTTGTGTGTACTGTTGGAGCGCCTAGGCGCTGGCTTGCAGAATTCCTTGGACGTGTGGAGCGCCTAGGCGCTTGGATTGCACTAGTTTGGAGCGCCTAGGCGCTTGGTCTGGACAACACTTTCTGACTTTGAGCGCCTAGGCGCTTGAAATGGCTTGAGGAGGAGCGCCTAGGCGCTTGGGGTGGAAAAGAGCTACTGACTTTGAGCGCCTAGGCGCTTGGAATGGCTTGAAGTGGAGCGCCTAGGCGCTTGGGGCTGCATAATGTTACTGACTTTGACGTCCTTTGGGAAAATGGCCATAACTTCTTCGTCCGAACTCCGATTTAGATGATTCAAGATGTTCTGGAAAGAGGAGAAGTAGATCTACAACTTTCATTCTTGAAGTTTTACGAAATAATATCCGGAGCTATGGTTAAATTGGCTCTGAAGTGACTTCTTTGTAAATGGCAAACCGAAAACGCGAATCTAGCCGCCCCAAACGTCGATCCATGTAACTTTTGTCCCAAACCTCGTCAAATATCCCCAATCTTAAACTTTTACTTGTTTTCCTTTCCTGCAATCAATTGAATCTCTGTTAGAGAATAAGGTGTGCATCAAATCCTAAACTAGCAAAGTTTAACCACTAAATAAACTAATGGTAAAGTAAATTAATAAGAGTAAAAATATCGAATAACAATAAAACTTCCTGGGTTGCCTCCCAGTTAGCGCTTGGTTTATAGTCTTCAGCCTGACTTTCTCCTTTGTTCTAATCGGCAAGGTTGACCGATGTCTTTTCACGATCAAAACAACCCCCATAGTAGTGCTTCAATCTTTGACCGTTGACTTTAAAATTACGTTTTGAATACTGGTCTTCCACTTCTACAGCTCCATGAGGATAGACTTTTGAGATTATAAATGGCCCAGACCATTGAGATTTCAACTTTCCAGGAAACAGTTTAAGCCTCGAATTGTATAATAACACTGTTTGACCTGCTTCAAACTTTCTTTCCAGAATTTTCTCATCATGCCACCTCTTAATCTTTTCTTTATATAACTTCGCATTCTCATACGATTGGAGTCTGAACTCATCCATTTGATTCAATTGTAAGAGGCGCTTCTCTCCCGCAGCAGATATATCAAGGTTTAACTTCCGAATTGCCCAATAAGCACTGTGTTCGAGTTCAACTGGAAGATGGCATGCCTTCCCATAAACTAACCTATACGGAGACATCCCTATCGGAGTTTTGTAAGCTGTACGGTATGCCCATAGAGCATCGTCCAACTTGCTAGACCAATCTTTCCGACTAGGATTCACTATCTTCTCGAGGATTCGTTTCACTTCTCGGTTAGATACCTCGGCTTGACCACTTGTTTGTGGATGGTAAGCAGTAGCTATCTTATGAGTGACTCCATATTTAGCAAGGATAGCTGAAAACTGCTTATTACAGAAATGTGTTCCTTCATCACTAATGATTGCGCGAGGAGTGCCGAATCTAGAGAAAATGTTCTTCCGAATGAACTTAATCACAACCTTCGCGTCATTGGTAGGTGATGCTATAGCTTCTACCCACTTCGAAACGTAGTCCACCGCTAGAAGTATATAGGAGTTACAGAAAGATGGTGGAAATGGTCCCATGAAGTCAATTCCCCAAACATCAAACAATTCGACTTCCAGGATCATATTAAGTGGCATCTCGTGTCGCTTTGATATATTACCAACTCTTTGGCATCTGTCACATTTTAATGAAAACACACGGGCATCTTTGAAGAGTGTTGGCCAGAAAAATCCACATTGAAGCACTTTAGCTGCCGTTCTTTCTCCCCCAAAATGTCCACCATAGTCAGATGCATGACATTGGTGTAGAATACTCTCCATTTCAACTTCCGGGATGCACCTTCTTATTACTTGATCGCCACATTGTTTAAATAAGAATGGCTCATCCCATAAATACTGTTTCACGTCATGGAGAAATTTCTTCTTCTGCTAGCTTGTCAAATCAGGCGGAAACACCTTACTGACAATGAAATTTACATAATCTGCATACCATGGTGTATCCATCCTTACCGCAAATAGCTGTTCATCCGGAAAAAATTCGTTGATCACTGTTGTGTCATTTTTCTTTAGTTCTGAATTCTCTAACCGTGATAAATGACCAGCAACCTGATTTTCTGTTCCTTTTCGGTCCCGGATCTCCAAGTCAAACTCTTGTAGCAATAATACCCATCTAATTAATCTCGGCTTCGCGTCTTTCTTTGCTATTAAGTACTTAATTGCCGAATGATCTGTAAACACAATCACCTTTGTCCCAATCAAATATGAGCGAAATTTATCAAATGCATAAACAACTGCTAATAGCTCCTTCTCGGTAGTGGTATAATTCAGTTGAGCATCTGTCAATGTTTTACTAGCATAGTATATAGCATGAAAAATTTTATCCTTTCGTTGGCCAAGAACTGCACCAATCGCATAGTCGCTAGCATCACACATTAATTCGAACGGTATAGTCCAATCTGGTGCTATGATTACAGGTGCGGTAACTAATTTCTTCTTTAACACATCAAAAGCTTCCAGGCATGCTTGATCAAAGTTGAATGAGACATCCTTCTCCAAAAGATTGCAAAGTGGTTTTGTGATTTTGGAGAAGTCTTTTATAAATCGTCTATAGAAACCAGCGTGTCCCAAGAAACTTCGAATACCCTTTACAGAAATTGGTGGTGGCAGGTTCTCAATGGTTTCGATTTTTGCTCTATCAACCTCAATTCCTTTTGATGATACTCGGTGACCCAAGATTATCCCTTCTTGCACCATAAAATGACATTTCTCCCAGTTCAAAACCAAATTCGTTTCCATGCACCGTTTGAGCACGAGTGTGAGATTTTCCAAACAATAATCAAACGAATCCCCAAAAACTGAAAAATCATCCATAAATACCTCAAGATTTTATTCAACCATATCTGAAAAAATAGCCATCATACACCGTTGAAACGTCGCTGGCGCATTACATAACCCAAAAGACATTCTGCGAAAAGCAAAGGTGCCATATGGGCATGTGAATGTTGTTTTCTCCTGATCCTCGGGTGCAATGGCAATCTGGTTATAGCCCGATTATCCATCCAAAAGGCAATAATACTCGTGCCCTGCAAGCCTGTCCAACATCTGATCTATGAATGGTAGAGGAAAATGGTCTTTACGAGTGGCCTTATTCAACTTTCTGTAATCCATACACACCCGCCAACCAGTAACTGTTCGCGTTGGGATCAATTCATTCTGCTTATTCGCAACTACTGTCATTCCCCCTTTCTTTGGCACACATTGAACCGGACTTACCCATGAGCTATCTGAGATAGGGTAGATAATTCCTGCATCCAACCATTTAATGATCTCCTTTTTAACGACTTCCTTCATGATGGGATTAAGTATTCGTTGTTGTTCAATAGTTGGTTTCGCTTCGTCTTCCAACAAAATCTTATGCATACAAATTGAAGGGCTTATCCCCTTGATATCTGCAATAGTCCATCCAAGAGCAGTCTTGTATTGTCGAAGTACCCTTAGTAGTTTTTCTTCTTGAACCTTGTCAAGTGATGCAGAAATAATGACTGGCAAGGAGGAAGAAGAACCAAGGTAGGTGTACCGGAGGTGGTTAGGTAATGGCTTAAGTTCCAAGGTAGGCGGTTCCTCAACGGATGATGTCACCTTTTCATCTAGCTTTCCCCGATAATCCAGAGGTTCAAATTTTTGTAGACATCGTGTGAACTTCGGAGTTGAATCTAGCATTTGGACCCATTCTATCACCATTGAATCATCAAATAATTTTTCACTAACCAATGCGGTTTCAAGAGGGTTTTCAATCACAGATTCACCAAATACCTCTTCGGTTGCTTCTTCAATTAGATCAACTCTTAAACACTCTTCCTCTTCCTTCGGAAATTTCATAGCCTTGAAAACATTAAAAGTTACTTCTTCATCTTGAACTCTCATTGTTAACTCTCCCTTTTGTACATCAATTAATGTCCTTTCAGTGGCTAAAAACGGTCTTCCAAGGATAATGGGTATGTCTTTATCCTCTTCGTAGTCCAACACAATGAAGTCTGCTGAAAATATGAATTTGTCCACTTTTACTAATATGTCTTCCACAATGCCCCTAGGGTATGTCACTGATCTATCTGCGAGCTGTAGAGAGATATTTGTTGGCTTTGGGGCTGGTAATCCCAACTGAGTGTAGATCGAAAGTGGCATCAAGTTAATACTTGCCCCCAAATCACACAAACATCTGTTAAAGAACTGGGGCCCAATCGTGCACGGTATTGTAAAGCTACCCGGATCTTTCAACTTCGGTGGTAACTTTCTTTGCAGAATTGCGCTACATTCTTCTGTCAATGCTACTGTTTCGAACTCCCCTAGCTTCCTCTTTCTTGCTAAAATATCTTTCATAAATTTTGCATAACTAGGCATTTGTTCTAAAGCATCTGCGAATGGAATGTTGATTTGCAGCTTTTTGAACACTTCTAAAAATTTTGAAAATTGTCGATTTAATTTCTGCTTTTGAAATCTTTGAGGAAACGGCACAGGTGGTACAACTGTTGTTTGCTTATCTTCTTGTTGTTTTGTCACAACTTTTTCCTCAGATTTACTTTCTGAATCTCCACTCTCTTGTTCACCATCCTCAGCAGAAATTACTTTCTTGTGTCCGACCAAATCTGTAGTCAACTCCTTCCCGCTTCTGAGTGTAACTGCCTTACAGTGCTCATTTCCATCATTCCTTGGATTTTTCTCCGTATCACTAGGTAAAGAACCTGGAGTTCTATTATTCAAAGCATTAGCCATTTGCCCCATTTGGTTCTCAAGATTCTTGATTGCTGCTGATTGGTTTTTCGTTGTGGTTTCCAACTGAGTTGCAAATCTTGCCAGCAATTCTTCCATTTGTGATAACTTATCAGGTTGTTGAGTTTGTTGCTGTGGCTGAAATCCAGGTGGATATGTTTGCCTTGGAGCTTGAGCATGTGACTGATTATTACTCCAAGAAAAATTCGGGTGGTTTCTCACTCCTGAATTGTAGTTGTTTGCATAACTGCCCTGCTGCCTGTTATAATTGGAAACAAAATGGACTGATTCAGGATTTATTGCACATTGATCACTTGAGTGGTTACCCGCACATATTTCACATATCGTTTCCATTTTCTGAACTGGTTGTACCCCAAGTGCATCTATCTTCTTTGTAAGAGCAGAAATCTGAGCTGTCATTTGAGCTGACAATGCTGTCATCGCATCCACTTCATACACTCCGACTGTCCTTGGCGGAGTTGTTCTTGCTGTTGGCCATTGATAATTATTAGCTGTCATGGTTTCAAGCAACTGATACCCCTCGTCACAATTCTTGGCCATAATAGCTCCTCCTGCTGCAGCATCTATACTCGATCTCACTGTGCTGAATAAACCATTATAAAAAGTTTGCACCTGAAGCCATTTAGGAATTCCATGGTGTGGACATTTTCGCAATGAATCCTTGAATCTCTCCCAAGCTTCATATAGTGATTCTGAATCGTGCTGAACGAAAGAGAAGATATCGTTCCGCAACTTTGCTGTTTTTACAGGCGGGAAAAACTTTGCAAGAAATTTCTGGGCTAGATCATTCCATGTAGTGATCGAGTCTGGTGGTAGTGAATGGAGCCAACTCTTAGCCTTATCTCTGAGAGTAAATGGAAATAGCCTTAGCCTTATTGCATCCTCTGACACATTATTGTACTTGAAAGTATCGCAGATTTCTATAAAGCTGACTATGTGATCGTTCGGATCATCGTTTGGTAACCCTCCGAACTGGCATGAATTTTGAATCATTTGTATTGTCCCCGGTTTTATCTCAAAACTTGTAGCAGTAATGGCATGTCTCGTAATACTCGACTGAATTTCAGTAACCCGCGGCGTAGCATAATCCCGCAGTGCTTTTTGCTCTTCTTCAGCCATAGTGTCTTCCTTATCAAATGCTTCTTTGGTTTCCTTAACCCACTTACGCAACTGCTGAAATCTTTTCTCGATGTCGTCCTCGTGAGGCAATAAATCTGGCTTCTTCGATCGCGTTTGCATAAACTAGTCAAAAGCACCTGAATAGAACAGAACAGAAAAAGTTTAAATTAAGATTAACGCTATAAAAATCAATAATGACAAAATATTAAACTAATATCCCCGGCAACGGCGCCAAAAACTTGATGCCTAATTTTTTTAATAGCACTTTACCACGCAAGTATACGCGTTCAATTGTAATATTCAGCAAGCAAGGATATCGTTCCCACGAGGAAATAGACTAATATTTATCAATTACTAACTCTAATGCAATTAATCCTATTTTAAACTAAGAAAATTTTGTTTGTGATTTGAAATTTAAACTTAACAAAACTAATAATTAAAATAAGAATTTCACAAGAATAATTGCAGATTTAACAGGTTAAGATTACAACTTCCCTTGGTATTTCATTCAAACTAACTTACTTCCCATTTAAAATAAATCAATTAATATGAATTGTTATCCAAGAATGCTTTATGAATATTCATGCACTTCTTCCAAAGACACATGAACAAATCCTCCTAAACCCAATCTTTAAGATGCGGAATTATAAGGAACACCCCAGTTAATCAACTCACTATATTCCTATGTGAATCAAGTTAATTAGGGTTTACGCACAAATTCTTTCAATGGATACAAAAGACACATAGGTATATTCCTATCCTATACGCTAATCATATTAACCCTATTCAGATTATATGAACAGATGTTATCATATCCAGATCTCAATCTATACTCCATCTTCCAATTTTATATAGATTATCACAGTAATTGTTGGCCAAACAATTAATCAATAAACATAAGATATAATAAACAATTCAATAAAAACCAACTTTCATTCAATGGGAAGCTTGCAATTTAAACTACATACCAAGTTCCGTTGCAATCTTAATTAAAATTTAGTTCATGCTAATAATAAAGAAAAACATCATCCAGATTAATAAACCAAACATCCCAGATAGTTACAAAAGATAAAACTAGAGAAGAGAATAAGAAACTCTGAATTTGCTCCAATACTCTCTCTTAGATCTTTAGCCTTTGCAATTCTCCTTCGTGCTTTTCTTCCTTGTTCTCTCTGCAAAACCCTTGAAAAATTGATTGATTCCTTGCAAAATTCGTTCTCCTTTGGTTTTCTAGAGTCCTCTCCTACTTGTATTGGTCTCAGCCCTCATTCAGACTCCTATTTGGCTTCAAAAACCCACTTGACAGCTGCAAAACGCACCTTTCTACGCACTAGAGCGCCTAGGCGCTCATCATAGGGCAATTTTAAGCGCCTATGCGCTTGACCAGGACCTCATATTTACAGAAATGCCACTCAGCTTTAATTTTCATGATTTTTGACCTTTTTCTTCTCCGAAATGACCAATTTGTCCCTCCAGCTCCAACCTACAACAAATAAACACAAAACACATAAAAAGATCCTAAAAAACAATTAAATATAACAATAATTAAGTTTAATAATATCAGATTCATAGGTATAAAACCTACTCATCAATTGTAGAGAAAACAAGCAATCCATTAGAAGAGTTAAGTAGAGAATAAAATCTACTATCGTTTATGATTTAAAAGGTTTTTCATCACTTTTATTGTGATGCCCCCAAAATAGGTATACATCACCTATTCTGAGTCGTCAAATACATGGTACAGAATACAAATACAACTTAATTATACAACTATCGTGTAAAGTACGACAAAACATAAGCTGTGAGTTTTAATACAAATATTGTCATCTAGACAATATACAAACTCAAATTCAATATTATTACATTTATTTTTCACTGAATAGTGAGGACTACTAATGCTATCATCTGGTCCGTCACTCCGTTCCCCGACTAGTCCCTGCTACGTTCTCATTTCCTGAAGAGAACAATAAAAGTAAAAGGGTGAGCTCAACTAGCCCAGTAGGAAATATTATGACTAAGATAATGCAGAATATATTATCGTTAGCCTTCAACATTGTTAAACTGATACAATATAACAACCATCAAGTTTAACTGCAGCGGAACAAGCAATCCATTAAAAGAGTCAAGTAGAGAATAAAATCTACTATCTTTTATGATTTAAAAGGTTTTTCATCACTTTTATCGCTGGGACTCAGCTTAATAAATAATCCACATCATCGAATCACCCCTGCACTACGGCCAAGGATATTCTTTAGTATCACGACCACAATTTTCCATGCACTACGGGCCAAGAATATTTGTGAATTCATTAATGGTCATGATCATGCCAACAACTGTCCGTCAATGCCCTACAGGCCAATGAGGACTTTTACCACATCATTTGTAACATTACGGTCATGATTACACTGAATAATCCCTTGTCATAATCATACCAAGTCCATCTATGCACTATAGGCCACAGATGACTTTCAACAAAATATAAACATGAGGATGATGACAATGATATACGAATTCAATAAAACAAGTTTAAGAATTAATTTGTCCAGGAACTAATAACGTCCAAACTGTTAACATGATACTTCTTTGTAGAGTAAAATTCAAGAATGCTCAAAAGAATATTTTCATGAAAAGATACTTAATAAAGCGCAAATATCAAGGATATTCCACAAATTTCATGGAGTATAGAAGTCAAAACTTTAACTAACTAAGTATAATAAGGAATGGAATAACAAAAGAAATCACCAGGCATTCGATAGACCGTACAGGCAGGTTATTCTAACAGAATAATAAATAACGGAATCAGGTCTGGCGTAAAACGCCCAGACATGATATTCCAACAGAATAATAAAGACGGAACCAGGTCCGGCGTAGGACGCACAGACAGGATGTTCTTAACAGAATGATAAATAATGGAACCAGATTCGGCGTAAACGCACAGACAGGATATTCCAACAGAATGATAAAGAATGGAGTCACAGAAGAATTTCACCAAGTATAGGGTAGCCCGCGTATACAGGTTATTCCAACAGAATAATAATGAATGGAATAACAGAAGTTCTCTTCATAGATAAGAAAGAAATAATACTACCTACCTTAGAAAAATTAGATACTGGAATAGTTAGGTAGCAGACTTCTCTTCTTCTTTCTATAATTTCTCTCTATAATAATCGCTCTAAGGCTTTTGTGAATTGGTGAGAAATGAAGGAAGAATGCGCTTCTATTTATAGGAAAATATAGTTTCGATAATTGCACGTTTTGGGGCTCGAAAAATTACAGTACAATACCTCCAACTTTTCTTTCATTTTTAATTTAGTCCTGCAAGTATTATCAAACTTTCACCACCTCCCCTAATAATAAATAATATGAATCAATAGTTCAATCATGTGAATCAATAGTATAATCATGTGAAAAATACGAATTACAGTATAGTACCTCCATCTATACCTCCATTTTTAACTTAGTCATGTAAGTATTATCAATTTTGCACCAACTCCCCTAATAGTACAAGAATGTGAAACAATAGTATACACATGTGAACAAATAGTTATAATCATGTGAAATAATAGCAATCAATTGCTCATTTATCCGGTTAAATACCCGATTGGTCAAAATAACCTCCATACATCAATTTTTATCGAAATAAATGTCGATTTTCACTAACACAAATAATTCCAACATAATGAAACTATTTTTATCAAAAATATAATTTTGAAATTTCGAAGTTTGACTTTTCCCAAAAATGTCAACTGTTGACTTTTTGACCAAATAATAAAAATCGGCAAATTTTGTGTTTATAATCTGTTTCTACTAATTTCATCGTTCTGGACTCAAATATCACGTCCGCGTCTCCAAATTCAACTCCTAGCACAAATTCAATATTAATAACATTCATCATTAATATTATTACTCACAATATTTATCAACCAGGTCGTTCCCAAGAAAGAGGGGATTTTCCAATAAGGATTTCTCCCTATTGGCGCGCAATTAAGTGACCAAACCTCTCCTTGACAGAACTTCTAGACATTATAAATATTGTAATTTTATAATATGAATAACTTTTTCATCTCAATTATTTACTTAATAATATAAAATATTATGCAAATGATACTGTGATAATAATTGAATCAATAATATGAGAGATATGATGCATCAATTACTGTAGCAATAATTGAGTATAACTGAGTGACTTCTCACGTAAGCATCAATAATCAATACCGTGTGCTACTATGCAACCACGCATATTACTGTATTTTTAACACCGGGTGTTTCAACAGTTAACGGTAAAACTTCAGCCGTTATTTTTATAAAGTATTTTTGTCATTTTCTCAATCCGATAATAATTCTGTTGTGGGGGTCCACCAATGATTGTGTCGTTGTACGAATATTCCCTGTTAAAATGAATATTCCCCGACCAATCGAATATTATATAACAACTTGCGTACTTTACAAAATTTGTAATTATTACCCACAACTATAACATTATATCAAAATCACACCATAATATTTAAAAATATATTTCGAGAAAATTATTCTATATTCATAAAAGTTGGGGTCTTACAACCTCCCCTTCTTATGAAATTTCGTGCTCGAAATTAGGGTACGTACCTGGTATATCGAAGAGGTAAGGATATCTTGATTTCATCTCAGATTCTAACTCCCAGGTCATTTCTTCCACATCGTGGTTTCTCCACAAAACTTTGACTTGAGGTATAACCTTGGAGCGTAGAATATGTTTTTTCTTATCCAAGATTTTAACAGGAACCTCTTCATACGTCAAATCTTCCGCTATTTCGTCCGGTTCTAACTCAATAATGTGATTCGGGTCTTCCACATATTTACGTAACATAGATATGTGAAAAACGTTATGAACACGAGACATACTTGGCGGTAAAGCGAGTCTATAGGCCACAGTTCTTACTCAATCGAGGATTAAAAATGAGCCGATGAATCGAGGATTAAGATTTTCTCTCTATTCAAATCTCGTAACTCCTTTCCATAGAGCAACACGTAATAACACATGATCTCCACTATCGAATTCCACGTCCTTTCGATAGAGTAGACCTGGCAAACGGGCCCAAAGCCCGCGGGCTGGCCCGACCCGCCCGCCAAAAAGCGTGCTTTGGGCATCATTTTTTTGGCCCGCAAAAACCCGGGCCTTTTTGACCTGGCCCATTCAGGTATTTGTTAAACACCCACAAAAATACTTATTTTTGCCAAGTTTAGCTGGTTGGTATCTTAAATTCAGGTATTTGTTAAACACCCATTTTCTATTTTGGTTAATAATTAATTTATGGGTTTTAATTTGTTACTGTAATTTCTCATAGTTTATAGGAATGTGATGGTTCTTCCGGTTGGCAGATCAATGCAGAATATGGGTTTTGAATTCATATATTGAATAAAGTTTGTTTGAAATTGACTTTTTCTCTCCTGTTCTTTAATGGCCCCTTCATGTTTAAGATGAACTAATTATGGATCATTAATTTCTTGAATGATAACTGATTATTGTGAAGGGTATGATCATCAACTTGTGATGGATCTTAATGAAGAGAGAGAAAGAGGGTTAAAATGGATACAAAAGGAAATTAATAATATTGAAGAGGGTATTTTTGTCCAAAAAAAATATAAACTCTTTCAGATGTGTCTTTAAATGGTTAAGCTTTAATTTTATGTCAAATGCAATTTTTTTTACCAAACATGTTTTGTCTCTGACCGAATCAGAGGCAATCCAATTAAGAGGCGTTAAGAGCTAATCAAAAACACACCCCAAGACATAGTATAAGACAGAGAAACGGAAGAGGAAAGGACAGGAAGGCCAAAGGGTTATGTATATTTATTTATAACAAAATTTGTTTTTTAAGGATAATTTATATATTCTATTACATTTTTAAAAATAATTACAACAATAGTGTCCTTATAAAAATTTTACACAACTAATACACTTTTATATTTATTTACAATACTAGTGCAATACATAATTACCAAAAAAATGTAATCTTATCCCTTTAATTATGCACACGATTTTCTCCCTCATCTTTCCCACAATTTTCTCCCCATATGTCCCACGAATTTCTCCCACTCCATTGCTGTTTCCCTTCTTCTTCTCCTCCCTCCCTCCCTCCCTCCGCCTCCTCCTCCTCCTATCCAACCCCTCCCCCTCCTGTCCAACCCCTCCCCTCCTCCCGCCTCCCGCCTCCACCACCTCCCTCCCCACCTCCCACCTCCCACCTCCCCTCCCCCTTCTCCCGCCTCCCCTCCTCCTCCTCCTCCTCCTGTCCAACCCCTCCCCACCCTCACACCTCCCCCTCCTCCCGCCTCCCGCCTCCCCCTCCTCACGCCTCCCTTTCTCCTCCCCCTCTTCCCGCCCCCTTTCTCCTCCACCCTTCTCTCCCCCCACGCCCCACGCCCCACGCCCCACCCCCTCCTCCCTCCGCCCCTCCCTCTCCTCGATCCCTCCGCCTCCCACCTCCACCGGTCCATTCTTTATTTTCACCTGTAACGAAATCTTCCGATAAGGTAACCAATTTAGTTTTATTAGGTTACTAATTTATTTTGGATGTGATGCAGTTGATAATCAAACTTCATGTAGTTGATTACCAAATCATTTGATAAGGTAACTAATTCAGTTTTATTAACTTACTGATATATTTTGAATGTGATGCAGTTGGTAACCAAAATTTATGCAGTTGGTTACTAAACCTTCCGATAAGGTAACCAATTTAGTTTTATTAGGTTACTAATTTATTTTGGATGTGATGCAGTTGGTAACCAAATTTCATATAGTTGATTACCAAACCATTTGATAAGTTACCAATTTCGTTTGAATGTGATGCAGTTGGTAGCCAACCATTCATACAAAGGTAACCATTTTATTATTTATGAGTAACAAAATAGTTATAAATTTTTTTTAGAACATTAATAGTTACATCTATTTATTTTTAAACTTTTTGTAGGGCGAATCTTCTTCTTATTCTCATTGGTGTTTTGGACAATGGAGATTCGCGGCGGAGTATCGGCCGTGTAGCGTTCAAAGTGTATGTTAGGGAGATGAAGATTTGAATTTGAATATTTAAATTTGAATTATTATTTTGAATTTGAATTTGTTTTTGTTGTTAGATCTAAATATTTGAATTTGAATTATAGCAGTTATTTGTCCTTGATTTTAGGTTTCTTTATTAGTGTGAATTGTACTATTTTTGTAATAATTACCTTCTTTTTATAATTATTTAGTTGATGCACTTTTCTAGTAATTATTTTTTATTTGTTGTATACTTATGTAAATGACTATTTTTTTAAAGCGTAAGGAATTATAATTTAATATGTCTTGGGCTTAAGATCATGGTCTCAAATACCATAGCCTAGATGATCCGTACTATTACATCGTGAACTGTATTATCAGCCCATTGTTTCTAATAAGGCCTGAAGGCCCAATATATGTAACGAGAACTATATTAACGCATACACATTATTCCGTTTCGCGCTTCTTCGCGACTCGTCTACTCATTCACAAATTTCACATTGACAAATTAAAAAGGAGCTGTTTTTCCCCTGCAATTTTATGGTCATCAATGGAAGAAATTGAAGAAATCCGAAGCAATTTTATGTCTGTAAATTTCAATGATGAGGGCGAAGAAAGTCGGAGCAGGACCACCATTTTCTCTGAACTGAAACAGTACTGCATTCACCTACTTGAGCTCCTTCAAAACCCTAAAAAGGACCCCCACTTTCTCTCTCAACTTCATCGCTTCCTTCTCCGATCTTCGCCTGATTCTCTCCAGCCTTTCTTCGAGTATGTTCATCTCCTCCCTCTATTTCTTAACTAATTGTACTCCCTCGTTTCTAAAATTAGAGTTACATTTTGAATTTTTAAGTCAAGTTGTGGAATTTTATATTCAAGTATGAATTCATTGAGGTTTTCAAAGTAACAAATTTGGTAATTAGTAATACTATTTAGTTAGTTTATGATAATTAGTTTATGGGGAAAAACACATTTACTGTTTTAAGCAAGTTTTTAAAATATTCAATTAGCCTACTGTACTTTTTAAAAATGGTCAATCAAGCAATTCCGTCCAATTTTGCTGATAGAGGTTAAAAAATTGGGGAAAAAGCACCTTTTCCCCACTGTGCTTTTAAAATATTCAATTAGCCCACTGTACTTTTTAAAAATGTTCAATCAAGCAATTCTATCCAATTTTGCTCACGGACGTTAAAAAATTGGGCCAATTTTCCTACGTGGCTTTAAAAAATAAAATACAAATGACGTGTCTCACTAGTTATAAGTGCATTTAGCATCTTTTATAGTGTAATTTCATGGTTCTAATCTAGTAAGCGAATTCTTTGAAATTTCTTTCAATGAATATTTGGTATGTTTCTACAGTGCTAATAAATATTTTGATGGAATAATTTAATAAATTATTTTTACTATTGAGAAGGTAAGTAGGAGGGAAAAAACGTTAATTTTAATTTCTACATTTATATATGCATGACTCCTACCAATTATGATTACTTAATAATAGCAAATTTCAATGTGACTGACCATCTGTATTGAATTACTACATGATCACCACACCACCACAGGGCACAGAACAAGTACTTACGTATAGGTATAGCACATTTTAATGCTTATAAATAAAAATATTTTGATTGAGTAACTTTTAAATTAATGTGCTTTAAATAATCTTAATATAGCCGAAAAAGAACATTAACTAATCCAATGTTATTTGGACAGAGAAGAGAAGGTAGTGCAGCTGCAGCACCTGTTCAATTGCTTTTTTAGAATTAGATGATTATTACTTTTCAAAGTTCTTGAAATCTCACTATATAAATATATTACTTAACAAATAACTTACATATTTAAGCCGAAAAGGATGTTATATTTAGGATTAAATTAAAAAATTTACAACTTACGAAAAGGAAGAAAACATTATATATATGAAAGTTTACAAATTTTCATAATAGTTGATTTGATTATGAGAGAAGAGAACTTACCTTTAACATAACACTTGAAAATTAATACAACTTTTCAATGCTCAGATCTATTGAAGTTAAAAAATTGGAGAGGAAATAATTGCTGAATTGGACGGAATTGCTGAATTAAATATTTTTAAAAAGTACAGTGGGCTAATTGAATATTTTAAAAGCATAGTGGGGTAAATGTGCTTCCCCCCCCCCCCAATTTTTTAATGTCCGTGAGCAAAATTGGATGGAATTGCTTTATTGAATATTTTTAAAAAGTACAGTGGGCTAATTGAATATTTTAAAAGCACAGTGGCTAATTGCTTAAAACACTACAACCACAGTGGGTTAAATGTGCTTTTTCCCATTAGTTTATCATAGTTAAAATCAAAGAAGTTTGTTGCTGTTTTGAATTTTAGGATTGACAATTTGACTGAAAAAGTCAAAATGCATATTTAAAACTAAGGGGGTCTATATTTGCAAATACTATGCATGCGTAATTAATCCCACCATTTTAAAATTAGAGATACATATCCAAAACGACTTTTGAGAATAACTATGTTTCTAACTGTACCTTTAGTATTAGCTAAGAATTTTATGGTGGTTGTATGGTGTTATCGTTAGAAATGATTGTAAAAAAGTAATGGCATGTTTGTAACTTCATGTCACTCCCTAAAAATGAAAATGTATTTGGGTTGGGTTAAATTGGATGGGGAGTTTAGCTGGTGGATATATTCTGATGGATCATGGATGTTAAGTGATTTTGGGTGTTAACTGTTAAGGTGATGTTTACAACTTAATGAAATGGTTGGTCTTATATTAGGATGGATAGAAAATTTAGGTTTGGAGACTAAGAGTTAATTGAGTTGATAGTTATTTTTGTATATTTTGTTAAAGGGGTAGACATGGGTGAAACAATATCAAACAATTGGGTTATGAAAACAACTTTTACCTCTTTATAGGCCACATAGTTGAGTGATTAAAAGGTTTTCAATTGCTCTAATGGTAAAGTAAAACAATAGAATGCCAGGATCAGAATGTTTTAGTATTTATACATTTTTATTTTTAATGTAATTTTGTGCCTTTACTAGTGTATTACTTTTAGAATATCAACTAACACAGGAATTGAGGAAGAAAATGATATTTCAATGCACAGCATTAAGTAGAAACTGTTTTGCAATGATAATATTTACATTTGAATAAATAGTGTAAATTCGGAGTTTGACAAGATGGAAGTTTGCAAATATACTTTCAGATGAAACACTTTTTTCCCTTTCTCTGTTGTCCGTTTGAATCTTTTGATTGTTTGACTAATGGTTTGCTATCTATTTTTTCAGTTATACTTTGTTTCCCTTGCTGCTTCTGTTGGATGCAGCTGTTGACTGCAGATCTTCACCAAATGTTGATTCCAAAGAGAGTTCTATGATGATTGATGTCCCAAAAACACCTCATAAAATGAGTGACACCGTGGCGGAAGGTGTGCTTCAATGTTTGGAGGAACTTTTGAAGAAGTGTCAACTAGGATCATTAGATCAGGTATCTGAATTAAGGTTCACGTTCAGTGTTCGTTGAGTTACTTTTAATTCCTCAAAATTTTGCAACCCAGCATCTCCGTATGTAGTAATCTTATTTTGTCTTGTATTATAATGTTAGACCTGCTGATTGCCTTACGTAGTTATGTGGTGATAAAATTTAAGAGTTGCTAACTGTCATTTGAGGGAAACCAAGTGCTCTTAGTTTTCCAATGGCTCTTGGTTTTATTGTTTTCTCCATACAAAAGCCAACAATTGAATTCGTGTGTTTACCTCCAAAGATTTTATCGGCTTCTGTTGGCAATATGTTTGCGATACTATGGTATGCTAGATTGGATCCTATAATCAATAAAATGCTGCAGTGATCATCTGTTCGTGATGGCCTTTCCTTAATATGTTTATATCACATATTGCTTCATGGCGTTTGCCTTTTCTTTTGAGAACATAAATTTGCAGTGGAGTTCATAAAAGCTAGAATGGCAAATGGAACATCTGTGTAACTATTTTTTTTAATAACCGTGAGTTTCCCAACCACAGGCGAACTAATATCCACGACCCCGAGTCAGCCTTTTCATACCGGCTTAGGCTCGCGTCCCCGCGATCATTTCTGGCTTGACAAATTGCTGCTGGTGGTATTCGATCCCAAGACGTCCAAGTTTACCCACTGCGACAACTGTCGGGGTTCATCTGTGTAACTATTAGCCGAATATGTTTAACTGTTTGAAATTATGGTGCTGAGGAGACATTGAAAACACCAAGAAACTTCTTGCTAGTAACTATTAGACTTAGTTTCTATGTTACATGGACTTGGCAACTCCTAAAAGAATCCTTAAAGGACACAACTTGGACACACCTATTTTTCTTACATTTTGATTCATATTCCACCAATCCGCTATGTCCGACACCCGCACCTGTGTTGTGTTGTGTCGTGTTCACAAGGTGCTTTTGAATTTTAGATTAGTCCATGTAACACATCTTAGCTTAAGATTATTACTTTTTTAGCCTTTTCAGAAGCAATGTAAATTAGCTCGGATGGGATTTCAGGGCTTTCAATGGCAGAGAATTTGGACAACAGGGTTTACGTGGAAGGTGACTTTCTTTACATGGACAGCAGCGCTTGGGAAATTTTTGACCGAAGAGTCGATGTGGAGGGGCAAGTTTGTGGTGAATCGGTCTTACGTGTGTTAGCTGGATGGGAGTTGGTTAATCATTCAATTCTACATAGTGAGCTTGTTTGCCATTCGTGGACGATGGTTTTTCTGTACGGAAAGACATAGGTGATACTTGGTTCAGATCATTAGTTTCTAGGTGCTTGAAGGGGGATTCGAGTTATGAAGAGGAGTTTTCCAATATGGGCATGATCCCAATTGTCTTTGGTGGGTGCTATGCGGAGAGTGGAACAATAGATATATTAAAGAGAGGGAGCAGTCACTTGCACATGTTACATAATAATTTTTAGTTGTTTTTGTTTTTCTTGCAGAAAGAGGTTTGACCCAGATCAGTTATTGCTTTTATATTATTGCTTTTGTCGATTTTTTTTCTGGGAGTATAGGCTTGGAATGTGATCTTGTTTGTTTGACTTGGTGTTGTAAGTTTTGCCCTGCTTTTTGTATCTTTAACTGTTCATGAGATATGCCTACAGTTAAGATTGCACAACAATTCATTATTTTGTTCCTTTTCGTGAGATTGGGAAAGACTACGCGTTTATAAGCCCGAAATAGGGTGCCCTAGGTACACCATCAGCAAAAGGGGCATAATTCTTATTGACTAAGACAGGGAAGTAGGTGAGATATTCAACTAAAAAAGGAAAGTAGGAAGAGGAATCAAACCCCTCGACCAAGAAAGGGAAGCTCTTTACTGGGCTAAGCTAAGCTGGAAAGTAGGTTCCTAGCCCGACTAAGCTAAGGAGGAGAGTGGACAAAACAATCGACAAACAGTGGCTGCTATGCGGAGAGTGGAACAAATGAACGATAGATATTTTGAAGAGAGGGAGCTTGCACATGTTACATGTTTTTTTGTTCTCTTTGTTTTCTTGCAGAATGAGGTTTGTCACAGATCAGTTATTGCTTTTGTCCATTTTTTCTTGGAGTTTAGGCTTGGAACATGATTTTGTTTGTTTGACTCGGTGTTGTAGGTATTGCCCTGCTTTTTGTATCTTTAATTGTACATGAGTGGCACCTCCTTGGTGCCTCTACAATCAAATTAGTTATCATAATAAGAAAAAAGAAGCTCGGATGTAGTTTCATTGTTTAATTAGGAGATGATGCCCTTTAATGTGCAGTTTTGCTTAGAAGTTGATGTTTGCATGGAATTCATACTCCTCGAACCTGTCAGTAGGACACATTATGTAACTATTAAATGAAGTCTCTCCTAATTTGAAGTATCATGATTTGATTTTCCAGATGGTTGTAGTGCTGAAGAAATTGACTAATGGGGCATTGCTTTCTCCATCTGAGGCCGCAGAAGAGTTTCGTGGAGGAGTAATAAGGTGTTTCAGGGCTCTGCTTCTTAGTATACGTGTTTGCTCTTATAAGTCTTGCTCATGTAAACAAAATAATGGTTGGCCTGCACTTTTGAAAAGAAATGAATTTCAATCACCCCTTACTGGAGTTTCAATATATAATTCAGAACCAGAATGTTCACTTGCATTTCTCCAATCTCAAAATGCTTCACCTGCTGTTGGACACTGGCTATCACTACTCCTAAAGGTATGCTTTCTTTCTGTTTTCCCCCCTCCCAAAGGCATTTGGTGTTACTAGAAAGTAGTTTAAATTTCGTGATGTTTCCTCATCCATTCTTAAATGTGCACTCAATTTTATGTGTGAAGGCTGCAGATACTGAAGCAGGGCGTGGACAGCGAGGCAGTGCGAAACTTCGTGTAGAAGCCTTTGTTACACTTCGTATACTTGTTGCTAAGGTAATTGTGCAACATTGACTAGCATTTATAATGTGCACATTTTTCTTGCAACAAGAGTCTTCTCTTGATTGCAAGTTGTCCACACCTGACAAACCTTAAATATCTCATATGAGACTGAGGTAATCTAGATGAATTAGGTTGTGCGCATGAACTTAGTTCTTCCATGGGATTTAAGGCTAAAACAATAAGCATGTAACATAGGGATGCATTTTTTTGGGGTGGTTTTTATATTAGATTTGTGCAGGGATTGGAGGGCTGTCCTTTCGTTACGGACTTTGTAGTTTCCTACTTTTGTTTTTAGGAGGATTTTTTTTCCTCCCAGTCTTTTGAAGTCTGTCGCTTTTCTTTATCTTAAGAAAAAGAACAAAGCACAAGTATCATTTTGCCTGTGAAACTTTAATGCATTTTATGTTCTCAATCTTCTAATGATCTCCATTCTGAAACCCACTACACATAACCCTACTCAAAAAGGAAAGCAACCAAATCCTCTTGATCGAAGACCCTTGATCTGTACCCCTCATGAATTTGTACGTTCTCATTCTCACCACAAAGCTTTAGTACTAGTCCCAAGCGAAAGGTTATCTGTTTTGCATGTACAGCTGATTATATATTGTTTAGTTAAGAATTCCCTAACGGCTTGAGTGTGCTAGTAAGTTAATTAATAAAAGCAGACCCTTAATGGCTGTAGCTGTTATGCGTCTTTCTTGTAGGTTGGTACTGCAGATGCATTATCTTTCTTTGTACCTGGTGTAGTTAGTAAATTTGGCAAAGTTTTGCATGTGGCAAAAACAATGATCAGTGGAGCTGCTGGAAGTGCGGAAAGCTTGGATCAAGCAATTAGAGGTTTGGCTGAGTTCCTTATGATAGTTCTTGAGGATGATGCCAATTTATCTAGTCTTGATGAGTCTGTATATGATATTATTGGCCTTCACCCAAATAAGGAGAAATCTCCACAATCAATTCTGGAGGAACTCCGTCATTTGCCTGTTAAAACTCTAGAGCAGAGTCAAATTGTAAGTAAAGATTTGAGAGGTGAAGTGGTAGATAAGAGTGCTCCTAAAGTAGGCTTCAAAGAGAAGGGGAGTAAAAATCGTGAAAGCATGATAGGTTCCTTGCATGTGGACCGTACAAAAGATTGGATTGTGAAGACTTCAGCTCATGTGGATAAACTATTGTCTGCAACTTTTCCACATGTAGGTTCTGACAGCTGACTTGGTAGTAGTTAATCCAAAATATTTCTGCAGTTGTTATGTTTCTGTTCTTGCTTTTCATTACAACTGTTCCTCTTATTAGTCTTATATTTCAATTGCTAAATTCCCCCTCCCCCGATAATCTCCAATCGCTAATATTCATATTTTTATAGCTTTGTGTTCATCCAGCCAAAAAGGTGAGACAGGGACTTTTGGCTGCTATCGAGGGACTCTTATCAAAATGCTGTTATACACTGAAGGAGAGCAGATTAATGCTTTTGGTAAGCTGTGAAGCTAATAATTTTTAAAGACATCTGGTAACTCATGATAATGTGACTTTTACAAAAGCAGAATTAGTGTGTGCAACAAATGGTTGATTAGATTCTTCAGAGGCACATGAATTTTCCAATGACATATTTAAGTGTTGTCTTTAGACAAAGTCTCAGGTCTTGTAATTTATGAGTCGGTTGATTTTTTGGAATTTTAATAACTTTATTCTTGAATTTTACCCCAAAGAAATTAATAGAATTCTGACCAAAAGAAGTTTTTTTACGTTGTTAACATGGTTGCATTTGTGTAGTATCCTTTTATTTGTCTGTAGTTCTGAGCTTACCATTTATACTTGCCGTTGCTTCTGCAGGAGTGCTTGTGTGTTTTGGCTTGTGATGACTCTGAACCGGTGTCTGAAGCTGCACAAGGGTTTCTTGGTTATTTATTCTCGTCAAGTGGGAAACATCACATTATGCATGATGTTGCTCAGATCTTTAGCAGGTCATTTATTTTCCTTTTCTGAAATGTCATCCTTGAGCATTTTGTGTTTTCCCTCGTGAAGTATGATACAACCTTGAAGAGAAAAGGGAAATTTGATAAGAATTTACATGGTAGTGAATTTTGTTGCAGGCTTGTTGAGAACCTCCCAAAAGTAGTGCTTGGAAGTGAGGAGGCACTTGCAATATCGCATGCTCAGAAATTGCTCATATTAATTTATTTTTCCGGTCCTCAACTTGTGAAGGACCACCTCCTCCAGTCACCTGTATGTGCGCTTTCATCACTTTTGGTTAATCTTCAGTCACATGGCAAAACCCACCCCTATCCCTCTATATTAACTTACTCCACCTACAACAATTCCACTGCCAGGAAATTTGCACACAAAGTTTGCTGGCAGCTTCCCTTTTATATTAATATTCACTTGAAGGATTTTGTTTGTTCTTTACTTTATTGCATCTTTTTATTTCTTTTGAACGTAAATTTTCTATTAATTCATATTCATGTGTCGCTGGATAATGCTTTGGAAGTTGGGATACAAAAGTTGAACTCCGCTCATGCTATAGAGACACAATTTTCCTCATTCTCTTGGGAGGGATGATTGGAACTTGGTGAATGCTTTGTGTATTGGTACTATGCATTATGACAATGTATACTAATTTGGAATATCAAAGTAATTCTGGAAAATTATGAAATCTTATTCGTATGTATGAATACGTAATAGAGTCATTCTACATGTATACGTATACACATCAGGAATCATATGAAAGAAAATTCTATGGATCCACATATATCTGTCTGTAGAGAATAAACACCATTAAGCCAGAGCAATGGGTAGAGAGGAAGTTTTAGAGCATTATGTCAGCAGTTCCTCTTGTCACGAGTTAATCACAATTTTTCTTGAGTGAGAAAGCTATGGGATATAACACCCCAGTCCCACATCGAAAGATAGAGAAAAAATTTGTCTGCATATAAGGAAATAAGTTACTACCAATAGTACCTTCAGTCATGACCTTTTCGGTGAGCCTGTGGTGGGCTAAGATGACCTAAGAAGATATTATTGGGCCAATGATTTTAAGACCTTATTTTAATGGATTTGATTTGATTCGGACTTGGGATTTGACCCGAGATTTGTTCTGGACTCGGGATTTGACTCGGGTTGTTTCATATGATATCAAAACCTGGTTCTCAAAAGTTCGGGCCGGGTCATCCGATCGGGTTGTCGGAGGTGGGGACACGAAGCCAGCCGGTATTATCCCACAATGGCTAGAGAGGCAAAGATATGTGGACCGTGTGTGTGATCGATTCTGACTTCTGACGGAGATGTCAGAAATTTAAGTGGGGGAATTTATAACACCCCAGTCCTACATTGAAAGATAGAGGAAAAATTTATCTGCGTATAAGGAAATAAGTTACTACCAATAGTACCTTCAGTCATGACCTTTTGGGTGAGCTTGTGGTAGGCTAAGATGACCCAAGAAAATACTATTGAGCCAGTGGTTTTAAGGCCTTATTTTGATGGATTTGATTTCATTCGATTCGGACTTGGGATTTGACCCGAGATTTGTTCCGAACTCGGGATTTGACCCGGGTTGTTTCATGGGACATGTGAGATCATTCTCTGTATTTGCTTACTAGGTCATATGTCACCCACACTAAACCACTTTAATTTAAGTGAAGTGACATAATTGTTGATTCCATAAGTTCTGTTATAGCTTTTTCTGTTCCTGTAACTGAGGTTGGGGGAGGGACTATTTATTTTCAACAGGTTTGAGCAGGTTTTCTTTCAGTTTTCTGTGTTTGTTATTAAACATGACTAGGAGGTCCCTTGTATGCAATGTGTAGGTTACAGCTGCCCGATTCTTGGATGCATTTGCTCTCTGTTTGGGTCAAAATTCAACATTTGCTGGTTCGCTTCAGAAGCTTATTTTAGCAAGACCATCCTCCACTGGTTACCTGCATTCTATAGCCGAGATGAAAGCCGTCAGTTGCTTCAGCAACAATGACAATCCTATCATGCAAGCTGTTCCATCTAAAGATACAATGTACTCCAGTATACAAAACAAAAGAATATTGGAAAATGTACAAAATAAATTTGAGCTTCCACGCATGCCTCCATGGTTTGAGTATGTTGGCAGTCACAAACTTTACCAGACCCTTGCAGGAATTCTGAGACTTGTAGGTTTATCTTTAGTTGCAGGTTAGCTCTTCAATCAAATTGATTTGCTCTTGTTAATTTCTTATGTGGTCCAAACTTATTGCCAGGTCTTCTGTTTTTTTCTTTTGCCTAGACTCCCGAAGTGAAGCTTCATTATCAGTAATCGTCGATATTCCACTAGGCTACTTGCGTAAATTTGTTTCTGAGGTTCGGATGAAGAGTTACAGCAAGGAAAGTTGGAAATCTTGGTATCACAGAACTGGTTCAGGACAGTTGGTGCGACAGGCTAGTACTGCTGCCTGCATTCTGAATGAGATGATATATGGCCTGTCAGATCAAGCAGTTGATGCATTTAGTAAGGTGTTTCACAAGTCCAGTTTAAGATGGGGAAAGATAGAGGGATATGCAGTAGGAGGTTATGATAATATGCAGAAGAACAAACTTGGACATGGTGGTCCAGATGAATCTGTTTGGAAGTTTTGTCAGAATAGGGATGGAAGGAGTCAATTGATTGATTGTGTTGGCAGTATATTACATGAATATTTATGTCATGAAGTCTGGGATCTTCCGAATGAGCGGCAATCTTCTTTTCAACAATCTGATACCGATGCTGGGGATATTACCTTGCATTTTTTCCATGATAATGCTATGCTGCACCAGGAAATACACATTTTCCTTCTGTAGTAGCCTACATCTTTCCATTAGTTTAAAAGTATGTAGCATATATTTGAACTTTATAAAACTGATTTTAGTGTGGCTTTCCTCAAACAGGTTGTCATTGATGGGATAGGAATCTTCAATATGTGCCTTGGAGGAGAATTTTCTTCATGTGGATTTCTTCATTCATCTCTTTATGTGTTGCTTGAGAATCTTATTTGCTCTAACTTCCAAATAAGAAGAGCATCTGATGCAGTCTTACATGTCCTTTCAGCCACATCTGGCTATCCAACGGTGAGGTTAAATTGTATATTTCTTAATTTTCACGAACTTTATTGATAAATAAAATTGGTTAATAAACTTCTTGCAGGTAGGGCACTTGGTTGTGGCAAATTCAGACTATATAATTGATTCCATATGTCGGCAGCTACGTCATTTGGATCTTAATCCTCATGTGCCAAACGTGCTTGCTGCCATGCTTTCCTACATTGGAGCAGCTCATAAAATATTGCCTTTGTTGGAGGAGCCGGTATGAGTTTAGCTAAATCCTATTTTGGGCAATTAACTTGGTTTTTTCTAATTGTGCTTGAAGGATGTTTTTCTACTTGTCTTGGAATTTTTTTTTGCAGTTAAATTCCTGATTCTCTAACTTTTTCGTAGTTAAATTCCCAATTCTCTTACTTTTGACAAATCAATTTGCTATTGGTTGATGTGCAAGTTTTAGTTTCAAAGGACTTTGTCAAGCTTTTCAATTCTATAGAAATAGCATATCTTTCTTCACATCATGAAATTGCAGAGGTTTTATGATGAAACTTATATTTGCCAAAATGATACTTCCGCCACTTCGGTGTTATACTTTGTTGTTATACTTTTTTAGCAACTATAATTCTTTGTTTTAATATTCTTCTGTTTATAATTTTCTTGCTATTGAATTTTAGTACCTTTACTTGACAAAATGATATTGTACAGATGCGCTCTGTTTCGTTAGAACTTGAGATTCTTGGCAGGCACCAGCACCCTGATTTAACTATTCCTTTTCTAAAGGTTTGTTGTTGAGCAATAAATTCTCTCTTTACGGTCATTTTATTTGTTGTTCAATTGCGTTGCAGTTTTGCTCTCTTAGTAGTTTGTTAAAAACTAAATGAAGAGAGAAAAGAAGAAATAAGAGATGAGACAAAGTATGTTATATGTTTGTTTTGCAAAATGCCTTGGTACTCCATGTGCATATTTGGGTTCCTCTAAGCACATTCCTTCCTATTAGTGCACTGGTATTGTACATGTTCAGCTCCCGTATGCTTTCGAGTGAAACGAAATCCTGTAGGAATATTCCTTAGTTGACTGCTACCTTAGAAAATTCAACAAAAACTTACTGCCTTTAGTATGTTTTTGTAGAATTAAATGTCCCCTTCTTAGTTCTGTGTTACGAAGAATTGCTTGCTTATATAGGCACTTCATTAGTAAAATACTATTTCTCTGTTAATCATGATGCCCATCTAGATAATAACTTTTTTACGACATAAGCTCTGAAAGCAATGGGCAATGTCCCAAAATTTCACTTCTTTCCAAAGGCCTCCTTCCTTCTTGTTACCTTACCCTTTACTTATTGTTTTTTGTGTAGAAATCGAAATAGCAATGACCCCGTATGATCCCTCCAGATGATACCCTTGTCTAATAATGCTTATAGCTCTCACTGTATAAGTAGTGAATAAAAGTTATATCAGTTTGCAGCCGACTGTCAAGACGCCTAGGCGATATAAGACGTCTGTATGGCGATAAGTCGTTCACAGTGTGCAATTTATACATTATTTATTTTACATCAAAAATATATTGTACAATGATATTTTATATACATTAAACTCGAAAATATAATAACTAATACCATGGAATATCATTAAAAACATAATTATATTAGCACATAAACATAAAACACAATTATTATTTAATTTTATCGTGCTTTTTTCTCATGTCTTGCACTGAAAAAATACATTAAAGCAACATGCAATATATATTTAATTTCAGGAAATAAATAATTATTTATATATTTATTTAGATTTAAATGAGTTTTATGATTAATGTGGTCAAATTTATAACTTTTAAGGATTAAAATTGTACATGCAATAAACTCAATTGCAACTAATATTACATAGAGAGGTTACTTTTTAAAATAACAAAATAATTATTTTACTACTTTTCTGTGAAAGAAAAAAATATTCATTATTTTGTTAAAAAGAAAAATTAATCATGACTTAGCTTGTACATATAGAACACAACAAGTCTAATTTTGTTAGGGGGCAAAGTTAGAGCATTCACAACAGTTTCCTTTATCCCTATTCTGCAGTGATATTGAGTCCTTTTGCAAAATAGGGATTCAATTTTTTCACTATATACCCAACATGTTCCTTATATTGATTCCTTAAATAATAAAATTTAAAATTTAAAAATTCTAACAGTCAAAACATCAAATTAATAATAATCTTATAATTTATAAAAGAGTATAATTTATCAATTATATTTCACTGTAAAATAAATTTTATATAATTTATGGGGCGAGTATTGAATGGATTGTAGTTGCAAATGTACATAAGATCAATATTAACTTTTAAAAAGTTAATTTATGATATTTTTAAATTTAAATTTAATATGATTCATTTAAATTTTGAAAATAATAAAATTTATAATTAATAGTACTTTTATAATATTTATAATTATATTGACGTAAATTAAATAAATTTATATCAATTTTAAATTTGAATACGTTTGAAATTAGTTTTTTTTAAAAGTCAATATTAAGTTTATAATTTGAAAATGAAGTAGTAAAAAAAATGTCAAGATGTGTATGATTGATGAGTTGTCCACTTAAATTAGGGTGTGAAATGTCATTTTGTATATATAGAGAACGATCTTTTGATTCCCTCACACCGGGGAGTAAAATCCTCTATAGGGATTAAAATAGAGTCAAATAAGGATAAAAAAACTGTTGGATAATGATTTATTGACTTATTCTTCAAAATTAGGAATAGAGAGTTGATTAAGGAAACTATTGTTAATGCTATTAGGGGTGCTCATCGGTAAAAAACCGAACCGACCCCGAAAATACCGAACCGGTACCGATCCGAAAAAAAGCAAGAACTGGTACCGGTACCGAATCACCGGTTCGGTACAAAATCGGTATCGATTTTTTCGGTTATACCGCATGATAATATATATAATTATTAATAATTAAATAATTTTTAATCTGCTAATATATATAATTATATATTATATAATTTTCAGATTAACACTTTTCGGTATTTTGGTTTTTACCAAATTCAAAAAATTCCTTACTGCTACCGGTACCGAAAAGTGTTAAAATACCGAAAAATTGGTTCTGGTATCAACCGGTTCAATAAAAAATCGAAAAAATCGAATATTTTGAGCACCCCTAGGCAAGGTGACTCATTAAGTATATCTTGGTAGATGACAACTAGCAATTAAATTAAAAAAGAGACAAAAGTTTCTAGTAGACAAATTACTTTATTCTTTTTCACCCCGTTGTTTTTTTGTTTCAGTTCTTTGTATTCTTTTTCTTTTTGCATCAAACGATTGCAGTCAGCAGTGTTGGGGTATGTGTATGTGGCTGCCGTCGGCAACTCGCGTCGTGTGCTATTTATGGTCAATGTGTGCAGCGCAGAGTCTTTTAGGGCTTATCTTTATAGTGGTGTTTAGGGCCTCTCTTCGCATTTGATAGAAATAAAAGTTGCAGAAGACCTTCAATTTTCTTCTTTTAATCCGATGGGTCATGGGTAAAGTCCATGGGTCATGGATATTGGACGCCAACTTAAAATCGACCTAGCTACCAAGGCGGCCGTCTTGGCAGTTAGGCCTCCACGACATCGCCTTGGCGATGACTTGTGGATGCCTAGCTGCCAAACCGACCGCCTTGGCAACCTCCCCCAAGGCGAGCCTCGCCATGCTGCATGCTGTTGAGCCAGGACGCGCCTAGGCGACGCTGTGACGCCCCCAAAATAGGTATACATCACCCATTCTGAGTCGCCAAATACATGGTAGAGAATACAAATACAAACTTAAATATACAACATGAGCTGTGAGTTTTAATACAAATATTGTCTTCTAGACAGTATTCAAACTCAAAATAAGTCCTCAATACATTTATTATCACATTATTTCACAGAATAGTGAGGACTACTAATGCAATCATCTGGACCGTCAATCCATTCCCCGATTAGTCCCAGCTATATTCTCATTTCCTGAAGAGAACATTGAAAGAATGGGTGAACTCAACTAGCCTAGTAAGAAATATTATGATTAAGATAATGTAGAATAAATTATCTTTAGCCTTCAACAGTATAACAACTGATAGAATATAATAGACAACAAATTTTAGATCAACAACTGCAGCGGAATAAGCAATCCATTAGAAGAGTCAAGTAGAGCATAAAATCTACTATCTTCTATGATTTAAAAAAATTTATCATAAATTTTATCGCTGAGACTTAGCTTAATAAATAATTCACATCATTAAATCATCCCTGCACTACAGGCCAATGATATTCTTTAGTATCACGACCACGAATTATCCATGCACTACGGGCCAAAGTTAATCGTGTTTTCATCAACGGTTCTGATCATGCCATAAAATAATTCATCTTTGCACCCTTGGCCGAAGAGAATCCATAGCCATAATCATACCAAAAACTGTCCATCAATGCACTACGGGCCAATGAGGATTTTTTTCACATCATTTGTAACATTACGGTCATGATTATACCGAATAATCTCTGGTCATAATCACACCAAGTCCATCTATGCAATACAGGCCACAGATGACTTTCAACATAATATAAGCATGATGATGATGACAATTCAATAAAACAAGTTTAAGAATAAATTTTAAAGATTTATAATTTATCCTGAACTCAATAACGTCCAAATTGTCAACATGATACTGCTTTGTGGAGTAAAATTCAAGAATGCTCAGAAGAATATTTTCATGAAAAGATACTGGATGAAGTGTAAATATCAAGGATATTCCACTAATTTCATGGAGTATAGAAGCCAAAACTTTAACCAACTGAGTATAATAGAATATATGAAAACGCAAATGGATTTTTGCCGCCATGCGGTAATTCACGTAGACAGATTATTCCAACAGAATAATAAAGAATGGATTAACAGAAGAATTCACCAGGCGTGCGTAATCCGCACAGACATGTTATTCCAACAGAATAATAAAGAATGGAATCAGGTCATGCGTAATCCGCACAGACAGGATGTTCCAACAGAATAATAAAGAATGACACCAGGTCATGCGTAATCCGCACAGACAGGATGTTCCAACAGAATATTAAAGAATGGAATAACAACAGAATTCACCAGGCATGCGATAGATCGCACAGACATGTTATTCCAACAGAATAATAAAGAATGGAATAACAGAAGAATTTCACCATGTATGCGGTACTTCGCATAGACAGGTTATTCCAACATAATAATAAAGAATGAAATAACAACCCTTACGAGTATTGAAAGAAAATAACTCTTCATGAATACGAAAGAATAATACCCTTACCTTAAAAAGAAGAGTATTCCGACGGGTAGGGCGGTGATATACTTGAAGAAAACTTGCACTATTTTCTACGCTCAAAGCTTTCTTAAACTCTAAAGAAATACGCTCAAGATTATAGAAGAAAAATTCTTTGAATTTCTGGTGTGATTTTCAATTCTAATTAAGCATCCTATTTATAGGAGAATGGAAAGGATACTATGCTGCACTATGCAAACATTATGCAGGCACTATGCATATTAAAATATAATATATTCTATTTATAATCAAATAAAACAAAACTTTATAAAAAGTATTCTGTTTTATATAAAAAGTTTTCTGTTTTATTACATTTATAATAATAATAAAGCAAACTTTATCATCATTATTATAATTCACAATATTAATCGACCAGGTCGTTCCCAGGAAAGAGGGAGCTTTCCAATAAGGATTTCTCCCTATTAGCGCGCAATTAGGTGACCAAACCTCTCATTGACAGAACTTTTAGACATCGTTAATATTGCAAATAATAATATTAATAACTTTGTCATCTCAATTATTGATTTAATAATATATAAAATATTGACAATAATTGAATCAAATAACATGAGATACTATTTAGCAATTACTGTAGCAATAATTGAACAAAACTGAGTGACTTCTCACATAAGCATCAATAATCAATACCGTGTGCTATATGCAACCAAGCGTATTACTGTACTTTTAACACCGAGTGTTTCAACAGTTAACGGTAAAACTTCCGCCGTTATTTTCATAAAATATTTTTGTTGTTTTCTCAATTCGACAATAATTCCGTTGTGGGGTCCACCAATGATTGTGCCGTTGTACGAATATTCCCTGTTAAAACGAATATTCTCCGACCTATCGAATATTATATAACAACTTGCGTACTTTGCAAAATTTATAAATATTATCCACAACTATAACATTATATCAAATTCATTTCATAATATTCAAAAATGATATTTATAGAAAAATCATCTTTATTCATAAAAGTTGGGGTCTTATAGACGCCGTGACAAATATGATTGGATCATGGTAGGAGTTTTCTTCTGATTACCTATATGGTATGATCTCTATGGCACTTTCGTTGGCGTAAAACTAAAGGACCTCAACATGGCGGACCTCAACTTTATCTTCCTTAATGTTTTTGCATTTGAGGTCAAACTTAACTTTAATTTTCTCACTGTAAACCATGTCTGAATCTGCAAGTTTTCAACACACTTAACTTCTGCTTCATGTTTCTCACAAACAACAACATGTGAGTACTTGCTCTTCTTTATCTTCACCAATTTCATTTTGATTATTGATACATTTAAGTATTGTGCGACATTCATTAGTTGTCTTGTTAGAATTTACTTTGCGGTCTCCTCTTGTGAACGCGTCTCTTTAGTTGAACAAAAACAATTATGATGATCATTTTATTTTGTGCTTGAACGAAATATGGACGAACAAAGCATGTGGTTAAGTACTCGTAATGTGCCTTTAAATTTGCAAGACTTGTTTCAGAAAGTGCAAGCTAATCACATAATTTCCAATACTCGACACTATATGGGACACAAGACCTTTTAAGTTGCTCGCATATGACCAAAGTTCGATGTTCAAGTTGCTTTATCTTATCCCAAAGAAGGTGGATTGTTAAACCTGGAAGACATTATATATATGTAGAGGGACTGAATTGAAAATTTTAAAAACTTTGGGGGTTAAATTGAAAACTCAAAAAATTGTGGGGGTTAAATTGAATATTTCAGAAACTTTAGGGGTTGAATTGAAAGTTTAAGTTTGGGGGCAGAATTGAAAATTTCAGTAACTTGGGGGTACGAAACTGTAATTTGGCAGAAGGAACACCAGAATTTTGATGAACAGTGTTGCGCACTGTTGCAATCACAAACGATTGCGGTCAGCAGTGTTGGGGACTGCGTATGTGGCTGCCGTCGGCGACTCGGGTCGCGTGTTACTTGTGGTCGACGTGTGCAACACAAGTCTTTTAGGGCTTATCTTTATATTGGTGTTCAAGGCCTTTCTTCGCAGTTAATAGAAATTAAAGTTGCAGAAGACCTTCAGTTTTCTTCTTTTAATCCGATGGGTCATGGATATTGGATGCCAACTTAAAATCGACCTAGCTACTAAGGCGCTTGCCTTGGAAGCTAGGCCTCCACGACGTCGTCTCGGCAACGGCTTGTGGACGCCTAGCTGTCAAGGCGAGCGCCTTGGCAGCCTCCCCCAAGGTGAGCCTCGCCATGCTGCTTGGTGTTGAGTCAGGACGTGCCTAGGCGATGTCGTGACAAATATGATTGGATCATGGTAGGAGTTTTTTTATGATTACCTATATGGTATGATCTCTTTGGCACTTCTGTTGGCGTAACACTAAAGGAGGTCCAGTGTTTAATTACATGATAAGATGTGCGGATGGATAAATATATTCACCTTCCTTGCCTAATCATTGTGAAACTAAAATGTGTCAAATTGTGTTTAAACCATAATATGAATGAGTTTAAACCATAATTTTTTTAGTCAACTTATGTTGGAAACTTGAGATTTGGGGTCATAGAAAAGTGGATGAATACTTTAATTAATAAGTAAGTTAGAAGGGCAATTTAGGTAAAAGAAAATATTATTAATTAGCGTGCCGAAATCAATTAGGACGTTTAATACAGGACGAAGGGAGTATAAATTAGGAACTCAGTAAGTTATCAGTAAATGGGAGTTGTCGTTTACACTCCTAAATTAACATCGCTTTCACTTTACAAATGGGATAAATCAACTTTTGGTACCTATACTGGGACACAACTTACAATTTGGTACCCGAAGTGAAAAAAGTTACAAACTGGTGATTGTACTCGAAAAATGTTACACTCCGTTAAACAGTAGGGTTCCATCTTTATTCTGTTTGAAAATTAGGGTTCTCTTCTTCTGTCCTTCTTCTCTCATTCTTCTTGTCTCAATTCTTCATTGATTACTGGTTCCCATATATTTATTAAAGGGTTTTCAGTGTTTAATTGAAAGGATGAGCTCGTCTTGGAGATTGTAGTTCATGCAATAAAAATGAATGGATTACACCAGAGTTCCCAAGTCGGTGCCACTGTGGAGCAATGGTGTGAATGTGGGAGGCAAGAAAAGATGGAACAAAACATCGAGGATCTTCTTCGCGTCGACTTCGCTTCTCTCTCTGTATGTTTGTCTCTCTCGTTGGATCAATTTTAACGATTATTTAAAAATTGGAAAGTACAAGCACCATATTACAAATTTGTTTGAGTACAATCACCAGTTTATAACTTTTTTCACTTCGGCTACCAAATAGTAAGTCGTGTCTCAATACATGTACCAAAAGTTGATTTATTCCCTTTACAAATTCAAACAATTAGCACAGTAGTAAGCAAGGATCGATCCTACGGAGAGTGATTTGTTTTATATTTATCCTATGATTTCTAATGAAAAGGGGATTTTTAATTAATTAACTAAATTAAATAAACAATGAATAAAAAGCTTCAGTTCATCAGTTCAGTATCACCTTTTTACAACAAAAGATTAATTAAGTATAACATTATTTACCCTTTAATGAAACTAATAGCTCTAGGTAACAAGCCCTGCTACCCGAAACTCCCATTAGATTGTCACTCAATGAAACAAGCTCTTCACAAGATTCTAACCATTATATAACCTAGAACAAGCTCTCTAGATTTAATATAACAGTAGCATTAAGAATTAGGGAATTAGACTATTTCAAGCAACATACACATAAGCTCGGATTGTTTAACTTGTCTTCTGATAATCATAGCAATACTCAAAAGTTTGTCCACAATCAGGTATTACTAATTACTACTTGTGATTAGGAACAATATCAATTACACGTAATTTTATTTCTTAATCTAGCATATGATATTCGTTAACCAACTCAATCTTGCAGAAATCAAATCAGTTAAGCCAAATAACATTCAGAAATTAAATCAGATTATCAAGAATGAATTTCATGTGAGAAAGAATAAATAATAAATACTCATTTAACTATTAATTATAAATAAGGTTCAACATCCCTTAGAACTGAATAAAAAGAATTTAACTCATATCTTCAATCCACCAATGTTGTAGATGAGAGAATGTAGCAGATGATTGAATGAATAAAACCCTGACTATCATCCTCTATTTATAGTGCTAGACAAAGTCCTAAATCCTGTGAGAATTAGAAATTCAAATCCTAAAAGGAATAACAAATCATAATTAGTTTTCATAAAGAAATAGAAACTAATTTGAAAATAAATCTTAGTCTAAAAGTTATCTTAAATCTAATAGAATATCAATCCAATTCCATGTAGAAATCTGCTTTTAGAAACTTTTCAAAGATCCAAGATTTCCCAATTTCCCACTCAAATTCGCCCTTATTTCCTGCTGCAACGTCCTTTGGTAAAACGACCATAACTTTTGATCCGGGAGGAGTTACGGGGCCTGCTACCTATCAAATTGAAGCTCTCGACGGGATCTACAACTTTACTTCTTTGAGAATTGACAGATTCTGGCTACATCAAGGTCGAAATCGGGCTCCAAGTGACTGTTGTGTAAATTGCAACTTCCAAACTTTGAGGTTCAACGTCCGTTTAGTAAAAAGATCATAACTTTTTCATATGAACTCCGATTGGGACGATTCAAGATGTTCCGGAAAGCTAAGGAAGAACTCTACAATAAAATCCAAGTTCCAAGCCAAGATCTTGCATCCAACTTAATGCTAATAACCTTGCAATTTTCCCTTTTTCCTCATTTCAACTTCAATTCTTTCTGAAATCATTAAACACTTTAATAAGTTCATATACACATGAAACATGCAATAAAACTAAACATAAAGGAATCAAAATAAATGAATAATATGCACTCATCAGTAAACCCACATCAAAATTAACCTTAGAAATAAGATGATTTTTTGTATATTTTTATAGATATACATATATCGATATAATTAGTAAATTTTACATATTTAAGTTCACTGAATATACTAGCACCTATCATAACTAATCTAGAAGTAAGTATGCGATACATATCTACAAGTGTCAGTGGAGTGTCAGTGTCCGAGAATCCGGTACGAATATGTCAACCTTCAAGAAGGGTCCATGCTTCATAGCTCATACATGTAGTTTTAGAGACACAAGAGTATTCTTCTCAAGTTGGCAACCAAATAAAGCAATCTTGTAGAAAATTTCATATATTTGAACAAATCGTAGGTATATATATATATATAGCTTTGATCATAGAAAGAAACACGGTATACGAGGTTTACAATCTGTAACAAATCGAAAGGCTTACAATAGAAGAAGAAATTTGATGTAGGACAAGGTGGGAAAAAGGAATAAGGTATACCTATCTCCGCAGAAAATCAGTAAAGAAACACAAAAGAACACAACTTTAATCTCAAATCAATATATTCTATAATCTAATAATAATAATAATGAAGTATTACAATGCTTAAATAGAAAATCCAATACTTAGGGATAAAGTAAAAACCCTAATTTAGAAAGGAAACAATCTCATAACTAAAATCTACTATTATAATAAACTCTCCTAATTGAAATTTACTACTACAATTAAAACTCTCCTAATGAAAAGATACAACTATAATATCCTACTAAATAATTTCATTAATAACTCAACATTTATCTCTAAATAACAATACAAAATAAATAATAAACTTCTTAAATTTCTTCTTCCGTACCGCATTATTCTCCATACATTTGAAAAAAACTCGTCATCGAGATTTGAAATATCGTTGAATAATAAACCACAGTTTGAGAGATGCCTTCCAACAAAACATTCGCATCCAATATTTTAATGTCATGAGCACAATTTTCGGGAAAAACAATGACATAATATAAAAATTTGAAGTAGCTTGGAACTCGAATGTATGAATCGGAAAGAGAAAATCAACATGGTTGACCTCAACTTTATATTCCTTCATGTTTTCGCATTTGATGTCAAACTTAATTTCAATTTCTTCACTACAAGTGGTGGACAAATAGCCCGCGACCTGGCCTTGGTCTGGCCTAGGCCCGACCTGGTCAAAGCTGGGCCAGTCTAGAAACAGATCATGATTTTTAGACCCATATCTGGTCTGGCCCGACCTACTTAAAAGTCCGACCCAGCCTACAGCCTGGTCCAGCCTGGGGCCTGGACTGGCCTGCGATATAGGCCTGGTTTTATGCATTAAACTTAGCTTGTTACTTGCTAGTCCTTTTATAAGGAAAACTCCCTTTGAATTTTATCATTTTAACCAATGTGGGACACTGGGACTTGGTCATTTAGAATAAAAATGTGGGACTTGAGGATTGCGTAATAAACTTGTTTGTGCATGACTAGGTCTCACCAGTTACTCCAGCCTGACAAGTGAGAAGCTCAACACTATGCTTGGAACAATGCAAATGCAGTGTGTTGGTTATGGTAATTTAGTTTATCAACAGAGGATAAGTAAGGCTTGTTTCTAACTATGCTGTGTCTGAATTTAGTTAGCCTACAGAACATTTGCATTGTGATCAAATCAAATACTCCTACAAAATTTCCCTTGTTTGGTTTGGTTACTTTTGTAGCCCAGTATTAAAGTTATCAAACAGAGAACAAATCAGCAGCAAAACAAGGTGAATAAACATTACATCATTAGTGGCTCTCTACTGAAATCAGCAGCAAACAATAAAATAACTACTAATGAGCTCTGTCAAATGGAGTTGTATCATTATAACATACATCCCACACAGCTTCCATAGCATCCTTCGCAGCTGCCTCTGAGCAGTAAGGGTTACCAGTCACCGATTTCATAACTCTTCTTCTAATACAGTCCTTCAAAATATAGAATGAATCAGGCACTAAATATGGTGGTCGGTGATGATCTTATGGTATATAATGGACAATGTGTAACAGTGTGAGATGCAATTGATTTAAAATGGAAATTGTAAAATTGTGGTAAAGGAAATTGATAGCGTTAAATAAGATATATGAGAAATCAATTAAACAATTCATAAATAAAGCTGTTCTTGCTTTTTACAATAAAATAACAATGTATCATCTGCAGAAGGCATGGTTAAGCAAGCAAACAAGAACACAGAATTGGATAGTGAATAGCAGCAGTTATGATATGGTGGTAGTGACCTGGGCCAACATGAAGATTATGTAGCTGCAGTTTTGGAATACTTTTTCTTTTTGTCTTTCTGATAGAGATATCCCCTGCCACTTCCCTGTGGTGTGCACTGGGCAATCCCCCTTGCCCCAAAGTTTATACTATAGATTGATTTTACAGTTTGCCATTTTGAAGTGAGAAGAGACGGTGAATCCTTACGATTGATTTTAGTAGGGGATGCCAATAGGTGTTATTGAACTGATTGAAGAAAAGCATAGTCCCACATCGTCTATTATACATCTCTTCTTATACCTTTGTTCTATAAATATAGGAGAGTAAGACTACTATTTTGAAGTAAGGCATAAAAGCCCAAAGTGGAAGTCCGGTTGGGCTTGGGTTGGGCCTAGCTTGGGCCTGGCCTATAGGCCTTAACAGGCCACATTATTTTGCCAAGCATGACCTGGCCTTGTAGTCTAAAAGTCAAGGCCTGGGATGGCCTGGTCAACGGCTAAAGCATGGTCTGGCAGGCCTAGGCCTAGGCCGGACCAGGTCAGGCTGGATACTGTAAACCATCTCTGAATCTGCAAGTTGTTCAAAACACTTAATTTTCGCATCATGTTTCTCACAAACGACAATATGTTAGAGTACTTGCTCTTCTTTATCTTCACCAATTTTATTTTAGTTATTGATACGTTTAAGTATTGTGAGACATTCATCAGTCGTCTTGTAAAAATTTACTTTGCGGGTCTCCTCTTGGGAATGCGTCACTTTAGTTGAACAAACACGATTATGATGAACATTTTTTTTTGTGTTTGAACAAAATATAGAAGAAACAAAGCATGTGGTTATGTACTCGTAATGTGCCTTTAAATTTGCAAAACTTGTTTAAGAAAATGCAAGCTCATCGCATAATTTCCAGACTTTTTAAATTGCTCGCATATGACCAAAGTTTCAGAAAATGCAAGCTCATCACATAATTTTCAATACTCAGCACTATATGGGACACAACCTTTTAAGTAGCTCGCATATGACCAAAGTTCGATTCTCAAGTTGCTTTATCTTAGCCCAAAAAAAGTTTGGATTGTTAAAAGACATTATATATATGTAGAAGGGTTGAATTGAAAATTTCAAAAACTTTGGGGCTAAATTAAATATTTCAAAAATTTTAGGGGTTGAATTGAAAGTTTTAGAAATTTTGTGGGAGGAATTGAAAAAATAAAAACTTAGGGGTACTAAACTGTAATTTGGCAAAAGGAACACCATAAATTTGATGAATATTGTCACACAATGAACATTGTCACACACTGTAGCGATGAACAGTAACACTAATTTTTTTCTTGTAATATATTGAGCCTATGGCGACGATTGTGCTTTCGTCTAAGAAAATTGTTGTCGATTCCCTAGCGAATTTTGACAATTGGATGGAGGCTAGAAAAATAGGGTAGGAAAGAATTTGGTGAAATCAAAAAGATATCAAGAATTTTGACTCTGATACCATTATGATGTAGAAAAAGGTGGGAAAAAGGAATAAGGTATACATATCTCCGCAGAGAATCGGTAAAGAAATACACACAAAAGCACACAATTTTAATCTCAAATCAATATATTCTATAATCCCAATATTCGGGGACTAAGTAAAAATCCTAATTTAGAAAGGAAACAATCTCCTAACTAAAATCTACTACTATAATAAACTCTCCTAATTGAAATCTACTGCTACAATTAAAACACTCCTAATGAAAAGCTACTACTATAATATCCTACTAAATAATTTCATTAATAACTCAACATTTATCTCTAAATAACAATACAAAATTAATAACAAACTTCTTAAATTTCTTCCGTACCGCATCAAAATTGTAATACTTTGTATGCTCCAACTCCCAGAACCCATTACTGTGGTGTTCTAAATTAAGATGTTTCATAATTTTGCTCATAACTTTACTGGTAATTCTACCATTAGTGGCTAAATGTTGAGGATGAGTTACAGGGCAATATGGTGCATAAATGGTAGTAGATGTTGTAGTGCAGATAGTGCTTCTTGTTACGGTGGAAGCAAGAGTTACTGTAGTCATTCGCAAATTTAAATGAACAGTTTCAATAAATAATTTCAATATCTTATTTAATAGGTTAAATCTGTGATAGTATTTTTGTTGGCAAAAGTGGTGGTTATGATTTATTCCAATTCTTTTTTATTTTATACTTATTTTCTTGTCTTTAGGCAGTCGCAGAAATAGCCAGGGCTTCAAAGCATGAGGCTGTTTCGTTGTGTTCTCAAGCAGAGTTGTACTGCAAGCATGTCAAGTCTCAAATGTCTAGTGTAGGAAAGGAAACAAGATTGGTTTCCGGGTGTTCAATATCAGATTATGGAAATGAGACTGATTTGGCTCCTATGGATTCTGGTTAGTATTTGGAACTTTCATGATGATTTATTGAATGTATTTGTTACATAAACGATGAGATCCTTGTCATCCAATGTTCCTATTTGGTTTAATTAAGTACATATTTGTTAATATTACTATGTTATTTTTGAAAGTAGCCATTTCCTTGTGATGTCAAAAGGTAAATGACTTTGAATCCCCTCTTATGCTGTAACTATGTCTTGGTATATTATCTGCCATGTTAAACTGTATATACTACATAAGGTTATATCCATGAGGTCATTGATCAAATGTAATATTTGACGAAATCTCTGATTTCGCAGAAAGTTCCCACTTCCCACTCAATCTGTTTGGTCTACTGGTTAGTATATGTAAATGGATAATTATGCGTCTACACCTTACAATTTCTTTGGTCATATATGTTCTATTTTGATCACAATTTTCACTCTACGAAGCATTTTTATTCCTACATATATTTCTATACTGTGGACGATTTTAGCGACTCCGTTAGCCTGTTTTATGACTTGGAATTCTATAGTGGTTATCGAAATAAGCAAACTTGAAATTCGAAGGAGAACTTCCTGATTAAACACTCTTTATGGTTTTTTGTTAAGCTAAAATGAATATTTATGCTGCTTTTCAACTCTTGGTGTTGGCTTGCAAACAAAAAGTTTTGGCAGGTAATTATGCAGCAGAAAGAACATTTTGGCAGGGAATTATATAATAATTTCTTTTTGAAAATTATTTAATAGTCCCTTAGTTCCAAAATATAGGATTAAAATTTAAATTTCGAAGTCAATTTGTAATATTTTCAAAAAGTAAATTTGATCGTATATTTTGAAACAGAGGGAGTACTTCTTAAGACATAAAATTTTATTATGATTGTTATTAGCAGCTGTGCAGATCTTAAATTTATACTGTTTTAGGATATTTGTACTTTAATTTGTAACATCTACATTTCTTGGTGTGATTGGATGATGATTTTATCTTTGACCCTTTTTAGGCCCCAATATTTTTCTAAATAAATACCTTCAGCATCGCTCTCTCAGCTGCCAAATATTTACTGCTTGCCCATGAAGAAGTCGCTCTGCTCCATTTTCTAATAGTACTTCTTGATTATTGTTTGTTGACCATAATTCATGAACATACTTTTTATTTATTTGTTGTCTTCAATCGTTGAGTTAGCTTACCTGCAGACAACCTTTGATGTCACATACATAATTTATTCAAGTTCTTTCAGATTGACTGGTTATCTCAGAATAAATATCATGCATGAACTTGAACCATTCCTTGAGTCTGCTATACAGACACATGATTTTCTTTGTATTTACTTGATAGAATACATGCTTTAAAAGATGTCCTTATTTGATCTCTTTCAGTCGTTCTGTTACAAGTGTTTGATTTATCCTGTTTTCGGTTTAACCAAATGACTGGCTTTTGAAAATTCAATATTGTCCTAGAAAAAGAGGTCACTGCCAGCTTCAATAATGTTGATATGCCTACGGAACAATTGGAGTCAACATTGCTCAGTTTAAATGATTCCAGAATATATAGGCGTACGGTTGGATCTATAGTTGGTTCATGTGTGCTGGCTGTAACACCACTTCTTGTTTCGGTGATGCAAGATGCTTCCTTGGTAGCCCTGGATATAATTGAGGTATACTTTGTGGCTGACTTCCAAATTTTATACATTTCTGCTGTAGATATTGACATCATACACTTATATAAAGAAAACAAAGGACATTGTATCTAATCTGGTGGTTGTGTCTTGCATTATCAATTGGCATGTTGATGAGGTTTTTTTGCTTCCTAATATTCTCATTGTTTTTATTACTGAAGATCTGGACTTGTTGAGAACATCTACACTTGCTACTACCTAGACATAGGGATTAAGTGGCGTAGATTGTAATATCTAGTTGACTATTCACACATCAGAAGATGTGTGCTAGACTGATCTGTATGTAAGGTCTCAACTCTACTACCAAGAGTACCAATAAATGTTCATGATGGGTGCGCTGTGGTAGGCCAATATGACCCAAGGCTCTCTTGGAACAATAGGTTGAGCCTTGGTTCGTGCTCCCAGTCTGTGATCATTATAAATTCAGCCACCTGGAAGTCTAACATAAAGAGAACATGAAATTTTGATGATGTTGTGTTTAAATGAAATCTCAGTCTTCTAATTGGTTCCCTCATTTAGTTCCACAAAGCTAATGTTTATATAGACGCACTAGTATTTGATACTGGCACTCATCTTACTGTCTGGGCATATGTCAGTTTTCACATGCTTCTTTTTCAAAACATAATTTGGAATTGTATTGTCTATATATATATATATATATATATATATATATATATATATATATATATATATATATATTAAAGGTAAAATATCTATTCGTGAGGTATTATGATGATAATGATAAAGGGAAATCATTAAGGAAACAAGAGTCTTTAAGTGGTAACTGCATCCAACATTTCTTTGCTGGGTGTGCAAGGAGAAATTTTACTTTAAAGGATTCCAACTTTAAAGTGGAAGTTTTTAATTTTTTAAGAGCTTGGTGTCCAAAGGTATTTCAGAAAGGTCGTGTTCTACTGGTTAAATCCTGTCAAAGCGCAGTGATGGTTCCCATTTACATTGATCACCCCAGTTTGGACAATGCTTTTTCTATAATTAGATGTCTTGCTAGTTGCTAGAACATAAAAGAGGCATTTCTTTTAAACTTTACTTGTTTACTCTTCTACTTATTATTCTTTTTGGGTGTCAGGTTATCTCGATTCTTTTTTTCCCCATTAATGGGTTGTTCTTGATATTTAGGATTGTATTATGGCACTTGCAAAAGTGGAGGAAGCTTACAAACACGAGAAGGAGACTAAGGCGGTAATTGAAGAAATTCTTCAGTTGCGTTCATTATATAATCTTCAAGATACTCTGGATGCAGATGAAGATGTAACTGATGAAAATAGGTTGCTTCCTGGGATTAATAAGATATGGCCTTTCTTGGTTTCCTGTTTTCGAAATAGGAACCAATTGGTGAGTGGTGCTTTATTTCCCTTGTTTATTTCCTTAAATTAGGATGTTCAATTTTTTCAAAACAATGTTTTTCCAGCTTTTATGTTGTGATACACCCATCTAAGTGGGGGTGTATGTTATGGTAATAATCTGTGTACTATTATGCTCTTGAAAACACAAGCATGGTGGATACCATTTAAAATGGTCTGCTTTTTCGCGCTTTCATGTTGTGCTAATTTTTAGGTCTGTAAGTATTGCTGTGAATCTATGTACCGGATAGTCGTGCTATGGAACATGCTTGTATGAAGTAACAATACCTTAAATATTACGAGGTATATTTGATATCCACTGGTGGGAGAGTATAATCCACCGTTATCATAGTCAGATAATGAGGAGAAACGTGCATAACATTCTTGATTCATAGGACAATTCCTGAACCACGGGTCAAATTGCAATGCCATGCTTTCGGAAGGTCCCAAGGTGCAAAAACCTTGATTAAATACTGTGCTCTCAGAATTAATACCCTTCTGGACTATATCAACTGCATTCTTCACAAGGAGAAAAATAAACATAAAATCAAAATTTCTTTGCCTGAAACCCAGTTTATTTATATCGTCAAATTATAGTTCTTTGTTGTATAAAGAAAGGGAATTTTTTTTATAGCCCATGCCATGAAGGAAAAACTAAAATTGAATATTTTTCGTCCATTGCTATTCACATTCATTCATATTATTATTGTAATTTCACATTGGTGTTGTGTCGGTCTCTTGTACGTTCTGACTTTGTTGATCCAACAGGCTGTTCGCAAATGTTCGTCTGTGATAAGCAGTTCAGTGCAAATCTGTGGTGGAGATTTCTTTTCACGCCGCTTCTATACTGATGGGTCCCACTTCTGGAAACTTCTGAGCACATCCCCGTTTCAGAAGAAACCCATCTCAAAACAAGAACGAACACCCTTACAACTTCCTTACAGAAGTTTGCCAGCGTCTTTGGGGAATTCAATGGCTGAGGTCTCTGATCTGAAAGTCCAGGTGGCAGTGCTCAATATGATTGCTGATATATCCCGGAACAAAAGGAGTGCTTCAGCACTGGATGCAGTTCTTAAAAAGGTTAGTGGTATTGTTGTAGGGATAGCTTGCAGCGGCGTCATTGGGCTTCGTGATGCATCTGTTAATGCCCTAGCAGGGCTTGCAACCATTGACCCTGATCTGATTTGGCTTCTCTTAGCTGATGTTTACTATTCAACAAAGAAAGGCACGCCTTGGCCACCCGCTGCAGATTTCCCAAAAATTGCTGAAATTTTGCCTCCACCGATGTCTAGTAAGGGCTACCTTTATGTGCAGTATGGAGGGCAAAGTTATGGTTTTGACATTGATATTTCTTCTGTAGAAATTGTTTTCAAGAAATTACATTCACAGGTTTTTACTTCACAATTTTACAGTTAGATCTCAAGGTAAAAGCATCTAAAATCCCTTTTTAAGTTATTTCATTTACTTGGTTACCTGTCTCTAATTTTGTTTACTTAGAACTCCTTTAACTAGTGGATCCCAATTACAGTTGTCTGTTGAGTGTCGGTGCCCATGGGATGAATGTTGCTTATAAGGGTATAGTAATGCCTATTTTGCGACGATGAGGGTAGTTGTTAAAATAACCCTCAACTGCTGTAAAGAACCCGACAGGGAATCCAATTCCTGCAAATGGTAATGAAAACCATTTTTCCGAATGAATAATTGCTGGCCGGCATCTGACCCTGGATGTTTCTTCGTGTTCAACTTCTAGGCAAGGAATCTGAATTTACCTCCACATAATCCACCACTCCCTCCGTCCCAGTTTTAGAGTTCTGCACAAGAATTAAGAAAATGATTGTATATCAATTGTTTATAATACTTTTAAATTATCATACTCGTCTAATTCTCTCATTTGTAATATTTTTTATGATGGGTAATTTTGAAGAGTATAGTTAATTCTCTTAGATTATATAAAATGACAAATAATAGCAACGTATGTAAATTAATGTCAGAGATGGTTCTTATATTGAACGATAGAAATGGTGTCTTTTGGTTCGTTGGAGAGATTTTTTGTATATCAGTCTTGGTTTTTTTTTTTTTTGATTTGTAGAGAGATTTTTTGTATATATATATATATATATATATATATATATAGAGGGAGAGAGAGAGAGAGAGAGAGAGAGAGTGATCCATATCTACCATTCGTATTATCATTTTTAATCAACCTGATATGATATATAGTTGTTGCTTTGAGTTTTAGCAATTACCAAATTAATTGTGGTGTATTATTATCATCATTTTATTGGTTTCTGATAAGATAATAGAAAAAAAGAGAGAAAGGGAAGCCAAAATACTAGAAAAAACAAATTAATTTGCTTGGTTTCTAAAAAGATAACAGAAAAAGAGATGAGGGCAAAATAAAATGCATAAAAAATTGCTTGGTTTCTAAAAAGATCATAGAAAAAGAGATGAGGCCAAAAGATATACAAAATTAGTTGTCTGCTCTCGTTGAGAGTCGAACTCAAGACCTCCCGCTTACTAAACGGGTGCTCTAACCAACTGAGCTACGAGAGCTTGTATAAATCAAATATTTATAAAGAATAATCATTATAAATTCATAACTCAACTAAGGTATTTCCATAATACTCATCATACTTAATAAATTATAATATCTGTGTACACGTGATTTGTAAAATTCACATGATCAAATTAACTCGAAAAATAACCAAAATATGAGTTCTACATATGATCTGATTTAACTTTTTGATGAATTTTTTTTTTGTTTTAATAGCTTGACTAAGAAATTTTTAAAGAATAAAAATTTAATCACTATCCATTTTGCATGCATCATCATCCCCGGGCTCAAAGAGATGAACAATAATTATGTTTTTCATGATAACAGAAATTTTCAAGGACATGAAATCAAAGTCAAAAAGGAGGTCTAATAACTGTGAAATATAACATAAAAGAAAGTTTCTAAACCAACCAATTCATGATTCATAACAGTGGATAGTTCTACACCACAGTTAAATAAATGTGCTTTCTTCCCAAACAATGAGGATGAAATAAGGTTTTCCAATCCCTATAGAGAACAAGAAAGAAAATTACTCCACTTCCTGTAGATAATCCTCAATTTCAGCCGATGTCAGAACCCTTGCAACATTCGAATATTATCATTATTAACCAACTAACCCAAAACACAATACATAGAGAGGAGGCAAACTTACCTAAATTGTTTGTCGGAACCAATAATTCCAATCTCTATGTTTTTGCCAGAAATTTGTCCTTCAAATCTGAGATGGATGCCAGAAACAGAGGTTATTAAGAACTTAAACATGAAACCATCAAATGCTGAAAAAAAGCCTATTCACCCATCATCTTATATCTAAGTTGTACTGTAATATATATAGCAAGGACTCATGATTAGAGAAGCATACAAGCTTACAAGACTTGAGATTGACTAATATAGACAAAGAAGATGCTGTTTGAATTACTTGTTACGAAGATGGACCAACCTAACTGAACTTATTTCCACCTGGCACAGAATCGGATTACCAAGAGGCTAATTTGACAAGGAACCATGCATTTTAGAGAATTAAATCATGAACTACACTTGCAAGGCTTAAATTTTTTTTGACAGAAATAAACCCTTGAAAGTATGATGCATACTTCTTTTAATTAAAAAATAAACCTTAAAAGTAAGAAGCTTACCCCTCCTTCAGGGTCAAAATAGCAGTGTGTACAGCATCATCAAGTTCCATATCATTTGTGTACCTACAGGAAATATTAAACTTGATGCTTAGCTGCTGAAATTATGAAAAGTGAAAAATTAAATCAACAGGAATCTGGAAGGCAAAACTCAACAGAAATACTAATAACCTGATTAAACATTACACCAAATTATTAGCACCATTACAAAATTAAACATTTTAAATCCAACACAAGCCCTTAGGCGCTTCATGATTCACAAAGATTGTGGAGGTTGCAGAAACCAAAATAAATTATATATTTTTATATTACCCCACTCTGCCATAAGAAATCTGGTTAAGGGTGTTTAACACAAATAAAAAGTAATAATTACACAGATTATGAAGGAATTTCTCATTATTGATATTTTGGTGCAGAATATCTACTTGCTCCCTAGTGCCAGTACAGAAAGTTAATTTCACATAATCTAGTAAGCTTAGCATGTTCTAGAAAGTAAGAACGCTATCAATGTAGCACAAAGATGACATAATACACCTAAGAACTTACTTCATTCGAAAGGTCCAAGTTCCATTTATATAGATATTCAGACTTAAAAAGCAGGCAAGAAAGAAGTTTAAAACATGCAAGGCTTTCCTTCAGCTCACAATCATTGGATAAATATTTTATATTATTATTCATTGTTAAATAATCATTCTGACAAGGGATGATGTAATTTCATTCTGACAAAAAGAAAAGAATTCTAAATGGTAGTTCAGCAGAATGCATAAAGGACATTCATAAAAGAGATGACCAGTTACATCGTAACTATCCAACAAAAAGTTAAGCTTTCCAGAATTTCAAGCATTTTACAAATAAAACAAATAGAGGATCTACTAGTCGGAACATGTATAGAGATATGAAGACTATATAGCAACTTACCTCTTCTCAAGAAATGTTTTTGCATTTGACACATTTTTGCCCATGGCTGAAGCTTTCCAGGAGAAATATGAACCTGATGGATCCACCTACATACAATAAAATTATCAAGCATTTAGTAAGTTTAGATTTCAAAATAACGCAATAGAGAACAAAACTTTTTGGTAAAGATTGTATGATTAAATTTTGTACCAGTAAGGATATTGAAATACTGTAGAATCAAATTCAAATGAAGCCTGTAGATGCCATCAAGTTGTAACAACCTAGGTACTTCAAAAGCACTTTATAAGACTCACTTGGCCAGGAATTTCACAGCCCTTTTTTCACAAAAAACAGAACCATGGCCATCAAATAAGTACAGAAGTTCTCTATCGTTACCTGCTATAAGTTTTTTGAAGTTAGTCATAAAATCTAAAAACGGTATGTGACTTGGATATATGTTTAAAGTTTGATTTTAAGGATGTCACTTTCAATATTAACATTCTTTCAATTACAATTGGCAGAACAAATAGAAGAAAATTATCTTGCCTATAATATGATCCTAGATCAAGAAGCATGACAGATGAATTTATCAGCTTTATATATAAGCCACTTGAATGTGCATGGTTGATAGCAGATCAGGACCCAGAAGACATACCTGATACAGTTGTGGACCCTTGTCATCATACCCAGCTACCAGGAGTGAAACACCAAAAGGCCTTACACCACTGCAGAACAGAAAAATAATAAAATGTTACACATATATCAAGAGCTTAAAACCTCTTGTAAAGGTACAAAATGGTAAGTTATTGGATTATAAAATTTTAATCCATAATCAGGTCCCAAAGTTCATAGTTTCTGACAAGCTCAAGCACTATTATCATGCACTTTAAATTTCTGTACTTAACAAAACAAAAAAATTATTTTCCAACATGCAAAGTCCACCGATAGAGGACAACCAGTTGCAAAACAATTTTTAGGTTTTCAAGGAGGGCTAATGGCATCTTTGATCCTTGGTCCATACTGAAAATTCCCTGAAATAAGTTTTGTTTACTATCATCAAGAAATTTGCTTACCGCATCTGCTAAATTTCATCTATAACAATGGTCAGCTTTGCACAGATATAGTGGCCTTTTTATTATTATCTGAATTTTTATATATATAAAGCCACAAATATTCCTCTGAAGAATAAGCTCCTAGTGCTTTTCTGAGGTCTGTTTATTCTACCAGTATATCGCAAATCATTCGATTGAAATCAATAGAATGTCATTCAGTATGAAAGTGGCAATTCATATGCCTCATTAGATTATAAAAAGAAAAATAATAATAAAAATTAATCTTATTTCTTATTTCACAAATTTGCAACAAGGTAATACAGTTCATATATTGGATTCCTAAGGATGTGAAGAGTAATCATCAAGAACAATAACATTTTCATGCTGACAAGCTTCACCTAAAAAGCTAACGATAAGATATTACTATTTGAAAGGAATTGCCAGTCAGAAGCAAATATAGCCAGGAGGGGGGGCTTAGCATTCGGAGTTTAAATAGATACAAAATGAAAGAGTATTAGCCTATAGTCAACCCCACCAGATAATTACTTCATTAAAAGAGGATATATGGAAGAAGGAAAATTTTAGTTACCCAGACTGAGTAAACTCCTGCATGACAGCGGCAGTTTCCCTTACAAGTTGTGTAACAGGGATTGCTTCCTACAAATTCCCATGACACAATTCAATTTGTGATCATAATTTATATAAGAAAAGAACCCATAAAAAGCTGAAATAAGTTGATATTGCATAATTCATTCCAAAGCACAAGCTTGTACTAATGTTAGTAGACAATAATTTAATCAAACTCAGAACATATTCACACTCACTACCGAATAATATGAATAAGAAAGTCTTTCTTTTTTAGTAAGAAATATGAATTAGAAAAGTATTACTGCACAAAATATTTGAGCCTCCGAGGAACCAGAGAACAGGTGGATAGGAGCAAGAAGAGAAGTAATTACTATAAAACACCTAAAAGACCTATGAAAAAACCATAAAGGTAGAAAATATGCTATACAGTAGAACATATATTGAGGACTTGAAGCTGAACAAGTACGAGTCCTACTCCTTCTACAATTCGTCCAACCATAGTTTTTATTCTAACAAGAAAAAATGAAGATGATCAGGGAACAAGAAACAGTCAGAGGCTTTCATTTTCTGGAAGCCAATGAAATCACTGAAATTAGTCTGTCTAAGACTCATTTATCAGAAAATTAATGCCTTTTAAGTTGTAGTAAAATCGCTAAATTAATAACGTACCTAATCAGAGCTCTAAAAGTGCAAATTGCAGTTGTAAGATATTCTTCTAAATTCAAGTTTAAATAATCATTTTAATAAATAATCACAACTTGAGTTATTACTGCTATCACTCCACAAGTAGTAGCAGGTTTACACTTCGGTCTTATTACCGGAGGTTGACTGGGTTTGGTACTAAAGGTTTTCCGTGGAAGGCTATTTTTTTAAGGCAGGTATTCCAAAGGAGGTTGGAGGTTGCTTTCTTATCTTGGACAGCGATGTGGAGGAAGATTTTGAAACAGTATAATGTGGAATAGATGTTTTACGTGCAGAAATGATTGGATGACGATGGATCATTTACTTTTCATTGCGACTTCATTAGAGAGGTTTACGGATGATCTGCTCGTTATATGGTATAATGTGAGTTATGCCAAAGACAGTCGTTGACTCTCTTCATGCCTAGAAGGGATAAAGGTTCCACAGAGATTAAGAGGAAATTGGGCCATGATTCCTAATGCTTTGTCATGGACATTATAGCGTGTTGTGAGGAATAGACACCATTTGTAGGACACCAAAAAATCTTCTGGCCGTGTTAGAATTTTGTTCCTCAATTTACTATTTTTTTGGCAGTACTAGGTCTACCAAGTTCAGTCATTTCTCTCATTGACTTCTTGGATAACTTTAGTTTGGTTTGATGTTTTGTTATAATAGGGCATGTCTACTTGTATAGGGGGGCTAGAAAATTTTCAATTATAGCAGGCTGCACTTTTATGGATCCAACTGCTTTCTAATTTTCAATTATAGCAGGCTGCACTTTTATGGATCCAACTGCTTTCTGTAAACTTTACGTGTATTAGGATGTTGGCCCCCCTTTGGTCTCTTTGTTTATACCACTTATTTATTTATCCACAAAAAAAAATGACTTTCGTAAGGGTAGGTTTGCTATTGTTGGCAGCCAAATTTGAACAAATAATTACACTCTGCAGGATAGACGTAAATTGCCTAGATCCATTTTTTCTTTTTAACCATGATTTTTCTTCTAGTTAACAAAAAAGAGGAGCAAACAATTTAATAACTAAAGATTGAAGAGTTTCGAGTCTTTTGTTCGAAATTTCTTTGCTTGTATCGAACCACTTGCATAATCAAATCCTGTCCCACTAGCAAAATTATTTCCACTTAATTGCTTCTGAGGGGAATATATATTACATAGAAAATATTGCATAATTTATTATTCCATCAACCACTTGGTAATTTAACTCTCTAACCCTTTAAAGACATACTCAAAACTCAGATGATCTTCGGTCAGTACGCCCTGTATGGTTTTAATCAATCATGTAGAATTTACAATCTTATTAAACACCATCTGACAGTAAGCAGTGAAATTTTATGTAAACGACCAAAGAGGGAAATGCATACTTTGTATAGCCGGTGATATTGTTCTGCCTGCTTCCTACTTTTTCGAACCAAAACTCGAGAATCAGGGCCCATGCCACTGCACAATGGAAGAATGTTAGCCAAAAGATATGCATATTCCTATGAACACACTCAAGAGACAGAGAGAAAGAGAGAGAAGGAAAGGGGATTACAACTCCAACAGAAAATGAAATAAAATAGCTATTTTAGTGTCGTAGTATGAAATTTCAAAGAGATGCTAACAAGTTAATTTTTATTTTTGGGTAACGATAAACTAAAGTGATTCAGTAAAACTTTCAAAGCTAACTCTCTCTCTCTGAAAGATGTTAATCGAATTTTTGTGAATCGCTAGAAACATGTTAAGTGTATGGATAACCCAGTAACGAAAGTTTTGTTTCAACTGTTTTCGGACCCTAATATTCTTCCATTTAATGAAATATTTTATACCATAATGATCTCCTATAGCATGACAAATATTCTCCTTAATTCCCTTTTTCAAATTTAGACTTTGGGGACCATACAGTATTGAGCAATCAGGCAGGAAGTATACAGAGAATCAGCCTACTACCGAAGAAATGTGCTTAGTGCAAGCCCTTATTAGCTTCACTGTCAAGGTAGATCCCCAACAAGTTTCCTTTCTATAATTTTCTACAACCTCAAGTTTCAGAGAGAAACACAAATCTTGAATGAATGCATTATTAAGTGAAGAAACAATAACCTGATTTAAATTTATTATATAATTATATTCAAACCTGTATACAACTCCAATGTTTGGGGTCAAAATCTGAATCTTTTGAACCTGCCTCACAGATATCCAAACATCAAAGACATCCATGAGAAAAAGAAAGGGGGAGGATAAGTAGGTGTATCGAAACAAAAAACTACATGTTTGACAGCACTTTGTGTTGCAAGTAATTCCATAAAATGTGAATGAACAGCCAAAGAAATATTAAATAACAATAGTGTTAACTGGATCAAGTTTTTGTTCAACATTTGGTATAGAAATTATAAAAGCAAACATAAAGAACAAGAAGTTCATGATTCACAGATAGATTCAGATTAACAGAAAGTAATATTGCTATGAGTTAATTGTAACTCATCTCAAACATAAAGAATAAGAAGTTCATGATTCACAGATAGATTCAGAGTAACAGAAAGCAATATTGCTATGAGTTAATTGTAATTCATCTTTAAAAAAATGTCAATTGTACATAAAAGGCAAATTTTCAAATACGCAGAAATCACAACCCAAAAAAAATAAAAAACAATAACTGACTTCTGAGAGCAGGGAATCTCATTATTCTATGCAAGTCTTTTAAGACCCAATAATTCAAGACAAATGTCTCCTTACTACTATTGATTGTAAAATACTGTTTTGACTTCTTTGATGAAAATAATATATGATTCTCACCTTTGGAGAATTAACAGAGTAATAAGAATAAGACATTTACTTGGGACATATTTGTCTAGAGTTAGTGCCTAATAAATTGGTGACAGAGTCACAGAGCAACTCATGGTCCTTATAACACCGCATGATTAAGTCTCACTCCTGAAATTCTAACAATGGAAATCGCCAATAACCTACTATGAGCCAAAATAGAGACCAATTTAACTGTGTACAGATATTGGTGCTATTGATCATAACCTGGAGATCTTTAAAATACCAGAATCCATATAGTGCATTCCACGAGAATCAACATCATCTTCCCCTTGAACAAGAAGGTTGCATTCACCAAGGTTAAACCATGGCAGCAGTGGTAAAGTGGGATGCGTCTTACATCACTAAAAGAAAGTACACATGTTTCTCCAATTAGAAAGCAGAAGCACTTAGGACTATGGATTTTGTGGACCCGTGGTGAAATCAAAGATCTTCCTTAGCAAATAACATATTCACAACAAGACCAGATTGATGAATGAATCTGCTATCTTAGGTATATATACTAATAAAATTGAAGCCCGCATAGCAAGATAGACAAGTATCAGCATAGATAAAATAACTACTGAAGCAATGCTTTCAAACAAATAAAAATTACCACACGTTTGCTACACATTAGACCAAGTAAACTATAATTGTGGCCAGAGAAATGAAATCACAGATGTTTCATCAACCAATATAGATGGTAACTTCTTTTCTGTCGCAATAACAACACCATTAGCAGCTGCACACACCAGGTGAACATGTGAGCAATTGCAATAACAATATAAAATATAACTACAAATTACATCAACAGCAAAATAATAATGACGATAAATGATTTTTATACTTTGTATAGAATAAGGTAGCTGCATTCTGGGAGATATAAAGTACGTGCATACTTTTATTTTCAATTAGAAATGTATGAAGTTATGTAAAGCATTCAATTCTAATTAAGTGTAATGATACACATCTTGGCTTCTTCTTCTCTGAGGATTGAGTTATGCTATTGAACATATATACACTAGATGAATGACACATGCTATGTTTCTTCATTCAGTTGAGCCTTTTCTTTTTTGAAAAAATAGGCCCACTTAAGCATTACTCAAAGAATTTTGTTCTCAAACAAACTACCCTCAATTAGATACTTAAAGTAGAAAGTAGGTCCATATCTTGGGTTTAAAAGCCTTAGAACAGGCGTTAAAGTGGAATTCAGGAAAAAAAGAAAAAAGAAAAATTGATAATGAAAATAAAGTCTAACATTGTACTAGGCATTTGTCATGTGAAAAGGAATTGGTGCAACAATCTTACAAACGGAGGTCCTGCCTCAATAAGGTAGAATGTGTATATAAATTTAACAGATGAACCACTCTTAAACTACTGAACATTCAATCATTTGTTTTTCACATAAAAATTTGATCAAGATGTGTACTTCTATAACATTAAGGAGTGTATTATAACTTAGTTGGAGACTCCGGGTTCACCAATGACCAAACTATATCACAAATTCAGTGACAGGCTACAGAATAGGACAACATATAAAACTGGTTCTGGGACAAACATAATATTAAAGGAACTATTATATATATATAGAGTCCGAATCCAGTCCGGGATCCCGGACCCGGACTCTATTAAAATCCGGACCTTTTTTTTTTTTTTTGAAACAACTAAAAAAAAATTATGGAACTAAATTTTTTACATAATACAGTTTTTTGGCGTGATTTGGATGCCTATACCAAAACATTTATGTACAGTCTGGGCAGACTGTACATACATTGGTTGGTGTAGGTATTAAAAACACACCCAAAATACTGTATTATGGAAATATTTTAGTTCCATAATTTTTTTTTTTAGTTGTTCTACAAAAAAAAATAAAAAAAAAATTGGGGTCCGGATTTTGATCAGGTCCGGGAGTCCAGGACCTGATCAGTTTTCTCTCTCTATATATATATATATACACACACACACACACATTCATATATACTATCACTTTTCATAAAAGATGTAACTTGCATCTCAAATTTTGGTATAAACTTTACATCTATCAAATCCAAACAATGGTACATAAACACATGAAAGAATTACAGATAGAAGGTGAATCATGGAATTACCTTTGATCCCTAAAGATGTTTGGCCAGATCCTACAGCTGTTAATGCATGTTCAATCTGAACAAGCTTCCCAGAAGGGCTGTGTCAAAGCAAATCATACTAAGAAATCAGTTAAAAATAGTATTATAAAAAAACACACATAACAAATACAAATAATTATACTAGTAAAATATGGTGGAACAAATAAATGAATATATGAAATTTCCCAGACACCGAGACAGATAAGGAAAAAGCACATAAAATATGAATTACAAGATGGGCAGTGAGTCAATACCTGAAAGTAGTGAGAGAGAAAGAGTATTGACTATCACCCATAGTAAATGAAGATGAAACTTAAGAGAGCTCTGTAGAATGAACTGGTACCAGTTAAATTGTCAGAAATGAACATCAATATTTTGCCCAAAACATACACAAACCCATATATATATATATATATATATATAGAACTGATCAGGTACTCCCGGACCAATTTTTTTTTTTTTTTTCAAACAACTAAAAAAAATATTTAATATTTTATGGAACTGAAATTTTTCCATAATACAATATTTTGGGTGTGATTTGGATACCTATACTAAAAAATTTATGTACAGTCTGCACAAACTGTACATATATATTTTGTTTTGGTATAGGTATCCAAATCACACCCAAACACTGTATTATGTAGTTCCATAATTATTTATTTATTTTAGTTGTTTTAAAAAAAAAGGTCCGGATTTTGGTCCAGTCCGGGAGTCCGGACATAATCCGGCCTCTCTCTCTATATATATATATATATATCAAATCATGAAAATACTGCAAACCCAGTTTAATTTCAAATCATTTGTTCAATATGAATGTTTTAAATCTTCCCATACAGAATTACAAATTCAACATTTTGAAAACTAGTTCATCAATACAGAACATAGGTTAAGATCCGAAACTCTTTCAATTTCTCTTTATAGTTTATTTGATTGATTTCACTTGGCTACAAACACGAAATTGAACAAAAGTTTTCTAGAGTTTTAAGTAAAAGAAATACCTTAAACACGGATGAACTGATGAGACTATGTCGTTCTTTTCAGTATTCTTCAAGAAAGATTAGAGGGAGGGAGGGAGGGAGGGAGGGAGGGAGGGGTCAATAAGTTATACTCCCTCCATCCCAAATTAATTGCTCTGTTTTGACTTTTTAAAATCAAATTGAACATTTTTAAAACTAATATTTTTACTATTTTTGTTAAAATATAGGTAAAGATATTATAACCAAAAGAAAGTATATACAATTTATTACTAATCTCAATTTTTATAATTTTAGAAATATATTTATATATGCTTAATTATTAATTCTAACAATAGTCAATTTGACTTAAAAAAGTCAAAATTGAGCAATTAATTTGGGACGGAGGGAGTATTTGATTGCTTTTGCCCGTAAAATGCTGTGACGGGTCGGTAAGAATCGGTGCCGTCTTTCTGCCACGTGGACGCAAAGCCTAATTGGACGAATAAAACCGAATAATCAAATCGGACCGAATTTTTTAACTAAAATATTTCATTTATTCGGTTATTTTGAGTATTTTGAATATATCCGTTTTATTATTCAATTTTCGGATTCGAGTTTGATTATTGAAATTTGATAAATCGGTTAATCGTATAACCGAATAATTCGGTTATATCCATTTACTACCCGATTTTCCTCCATTTGAAGCAGTATTTGTAATGGGTTTTGTTTTGTTTGAGAAATTAGAAATATATTTTTTAATTTTGGTTATTATCCGAACAACCGAATATTAAGTTCGATAATTCGGTTACTTGTTCGGATATTAAAATTGTGCAAATTTTGATTTTCGGTTATAACCAAATAGCCTATTCGGTTATAACCGAATGATCAGTCCTATCCCCTAGCCCATCGTTTATTTTATTGGTATTTATTAGAAAAAAAATTGTAAAGTTGCTTTGTGTGAATGAGTGGTTAAAACTAATGAGATGCATTATTTTTTGTCTAAATATTAAAAAAATGGGGAAGAAAAAAAAACCATATCTAAAAATTATTGCAAGCAAACAAAATTAAAAGAAATTTTCTTAAAATGAGAAAAAGGTCATCATTTTATATTTATTTCAACTCATAAATTACTAAAATGAATATTTAAAAATGTAAAAATAAGTAATTAGTGAAATTACTAGAATAAATAGGGATATATTAGTAACAAACCTGATTATCAAAATTTGACAAATATTCAAGAACCCCAAACTTACAAAAAATAATTATAAACAATTTTAGAATCAAGTTACCAAATATTTTCTATTTTTAAAATTGACGATTTGACTAATTATAAACCATCCCAAACACTCCTTTAATAACATTTGAATTTAAAGTCTAGTGATGTTACTCAAATTAAGGTAGTGTTTTTTTGGGTCTTAAAACCTTTTAATAGGTGTGTCTCTAATTCGGTCAGAGGCACGACTTGTTTGATAAAAAATTTATGCCTCGATAAGATTCAAAAATAATGCTAAATCATTCAGAGCTACATCTGAACGAGATTATATTTTTTGGGACAAAAATAACCTCAACAAGTAAATGAAACAACCCAAATGCCATCAAGAAAAGGAAAGGACACAATAGATCAGCATAATTAATTATTATTGTGATTCTGTAATATTATTTGTGAATAATTAATTATTGATTTATATGATAAAGAAATATTTATTTTATGTGTATATAAATGAAGGAATTAATGCGGATGTGTTTTATCAGTATTTTTTCAAAATAGATGTATTAACAATCATTCGTATGTGAATTTCAGTCATTTTCTGTTTGGAATTTAGAAAAACATTCCTCTACAAAGTTGTAGAGAATTAAATTTTATATGGAATGTATATAAGGTTCATATTTTTTTGATAAAAGAACTATTTATTATGAATTATTGATGTAAAACCCCAACTTTTTGAATAAAAGTGAATTTTCTATAAATATTATTTTTGAATATTATGGAGTGAAATTGATGTAATGTTATAGTTGTGGGTAATATTTATAAATTTTGCATAGTATGCAAGTTGTTATATTATATTCGATTGGTCGGGGAATATTCGTTTTAGAAGGGAATATTCGTACAACGGCGCAATCATTGGTGGACCCTACAACAGAATTATTGTCGGATTGAGAAAACGACAAAAATATTTTTATGAAAATAACAGCAGAAGTTTTACCGTTGATACTTTTGAACTACTCGGTAGTAAAAGTACAGTAATACGCGTGGTTGCATAGTAGCACACGGTATTAATTATTGGTGCTTACGTGAGAAGTCACTTAATTAGATTCAATTATTGTCGATATTTTATATATTATTAAATCAATAATTAAAATGACAGAATTATAATAATGAGGATATATTGTTAAAAATATTTAGATGATTTTTATGAAGTATTTGTTGTAAATATTGGCATATTATTTGGATTCTCATTTGCCCATTTTTCAAAATCGTCGATAGAAAGTTGTCTCAGTTTTGTATTATTATATATATATACATGTGCGTATTATATAGGTTATATATATAATATATAATCTATGTGTCGTGTATGTGTGGTATGATATTTTGGTGGGGAAATGAATTATATGTTTTAAACTGTAAGAGATTTTGGTGGGTGGTGGATTGTATTATATATGACATGATTTGATAATGGTGGGGGAAATGATCTAGACACGGGAGGGTGGAAAATTAAAATGGGATATATATATATATAATATATAAAGTATTGGCCAACATGTTGTCTATATATATATATATATATATATATATATATATATATATATATATATAAGTTGTCGTTGAATTTGAGGGAATTCACATGTGGATGATTAAGTTGCGTCTGAAACAATTTTCCTTTTGCCCGTGACTCTGAAAATTATTTCGTCTGAATTATTACTGTACAGTCCAATTGTATCCTTCAATTCTCCTATAAATAGAAGCTCACTGCTTCATTATTTCTTACGAATTCACTGAAACTCTAGAGAGAGAAAATTATAGAGAGAAAGAAGAAAAGTATTTTGCTACTTAACTACTCTTATATTCAGTTTCTTTTACGGTAAGGGGTGTTATTCTTTCTTATTCATGAAGAGAACTGTTGTTATTCCATTTCTTATTATTCTGTCAAAATAACCTGTATACTCGGTCTACCCTATACTTGGTGACATTCTTCTATTATTCTGTTGGAACATCCTGTCTGTGTGTTTTACACCGGACCTGGTTTCGTCTTTATTATTATTCCGTTGGAATATCCTGTCTGTGTGTTTTATACCGAACCCGGTTCTGTCTTATTATTATTCTGTTGGAACATCCTGTCTGTGTGTTTTACACCGGACCTGGTTCCGTCTTTATTATTCTGTTGGAACATGCTGTCGATGCAAATTTTGCCTGACCTGGTTCCGTTATTATTATTCTGTTGGAATAACCTGTCTATGTGAAGTACCGCATGCATGGTGATTTCTTTTGTTATTCCATTCTTTATTATACTCAGTTGGTTAAAGTTTTGACTTCTATACTCCATGAAATTAGTAGAATATCCTTGATATTTGCGCTTCATCCAGTATCTTTTCATAGAAATATTCTTTTGATCATTCTTGAATTTTACTCTACAAAACAGTATCATGTTGACAATTTGGACGTTAATAATTCTTGGATAAAATAATTCTTGAACTTGTTTTATTGAATTCTTATATCATTGTCATCATCCTTATGTTTATATTTTGTTGAAAGTCATCTGTGGCCTGTAGTGCATAGATGGACTTGGTATGATTATGACCAGGGATTATTCGGTGTAATCATGACCGTAATGTTATAAATGATATGGTAAAAGTTCTCATTGGCCCGTAGTGCATAGATGGACTTGGTATGATTATGACCAGGGATTATTCGGTGTAATCATGACCGTAATGTTATAAATGATATGGTAAAAGTTCTCATTGGCCCGTAGTGCATTGATGGACAGTTGTTGGCATGATCATGACCATTAATGAATACACAAATATTCTTGGCCCGTAATGCATGGATAATTGTGGTCGTGATACTAAAGAATATCCTTGACCGTAGTGCAGGGGTGATTCGATGATGTGGATTATTTATTAAGCTGAGTCCCAGCGATAAAAGTGATGAAAAACCTTTTAAATCATAAAAGATAGTAGATTTTATTCTCTACTTGACTCTTTTAATGGATTGCTTGTTCCGCTGCAGTTAAACTTGATGTTTGTTATATTATATCAGTTTAACACTGTTTAAGGCTAATGATAATTTATTCTGCATTATCTTAGTCATAATATTTCTTACTGGGCTAGTTGAGCTCACCATTTCTTTCACTGTTCTCTTTAGGAAATGAGAATATAGCTGGGATGAGTCGGAGAACGGAGTGATGGTCCAGAGGATAACATTAGTAGTTCTCACTATTCTGTGAAATAGTGTGATAATAATTATAACGAGGACTCGTTTTGAGGTTGTATAATCTCTAGTAGACAATATTTGTATTCAAGCTCACAGTTTATGTTTTGTCGTATTGTACACGACAGTTGTATTAGTAAGTTGTATTTGAATTTATGTACCATGTATCTGGCGACCCAAGATGGGTGATGTATACCTAATTTTGGGGGCGTCACAGTTGATATCAAAGCTTAGGGATATGATCCCTGGCTAAGATGTGAGACTAGAACTAGGAGGGGAGAGACGGAGAATTCTTTCGCTAGTATGACCTACCTAAGTTTATTTGGTATTTAATTGGTCGGTCAAAGTATATGAATAATATGTTATATATTAATGAACCTTTGTTTTGTGGTAGTATTTGAAAATGACATCCGAGAATGTTGAAACTAGCAATGGAGCACAAGAGACCGTTGAGTCTCCACGTATCAATAATAAGGAGAATGTGCATCAGGAAGGCGACAATCCTCATACAAACAACAACACTGACCAAATGCTGAATGATGGACTGTTCAGTGGCTTTATGCAATTCATGTAACATCAGGCGAGAGCGGCTCCTGTCCAAAATATAGGTGGAAACACTAGAAACTCTCTGACGGTCACTGCTAAACAGTTCAAGGAGCTGGGACCACCAGAGTTTATAGGAGAGCCAAAATCACTTAAGGCGGAAGCATGGATAAAGCAGATCACCTTGATATTTGATGTCTTGGGATGCTCCGAGGAGCAAAAGGTTCCCTTCGCCACCTTTATGTTGCGTGAAGAGGCAGATTACTGGTGGGAATCTGTAAAACGTACCCATCCTGACACACTCAAGATGTCTTGGGAGAAGTTCCAAGAGCTATTCAACGACAAGTACTTTCCCGAGAGTATTCGTCATATGAAAGAAGTGGAGTTTATCAAATTGGAACAAAATAATATGATCGTGTCGCAATAAGAGGCTAAATTTGCAGAGTTATCCCGATTTGCATCCCATTTGGTCGATAATGAGGAGCGAATGACGTGAATGTTTTTAAGAGGTTTGAAACCGGAGATACGTCAATATCTTATTTCTCATAAACTATGTTTGTACTCAGATGTTGTAAATAGGGCTCAGTTATTGGAGCGCGGTAACGAGTCAACGCAACTAAGAGAAAGTAGCCGGCAGCATAAAAATACCAGTGGTATCGGTCATCGAAACGACGACAATAAACATGGAGGGAATCAACATGCCAGAAATGGTAACCACTTCGGTGGTAATCATGGCCAAGACAGTAAAAATGGATATTTTAAGAAGAGGAGATTCAATAATGATGGAAAGACGTCAACACCAGCACCCATTATTAAGGAAGGAGAACGACCACATATTATATGCTTCAAATGCGGAGGAGAGAGGACACATCAGTCCAAACTGCGCAATGCCGTCCAAAGCATGTTATAATTGTGGAAGAAAAGGTCACCGAGCCTGATTTTGCCGTTCGCCGAAGACAAGTTCTGCTAGGATGGAGGCACCAAAGGCCGTCCCATAAAAGTCAAAGTCAGTAGTGCAATGGAGAGCGTTTGTAGTGACCTTCTAGAAAGTAAGGAACCCAAATGAGGTCATCACGGGTAAGCTTATCATAAACTCTAGCGAAGTCTATACCTTATTTGATACCGGTTCTACCCATTCTTTTATTTCTCCTACTTGCGCTCAACGATTAAATTTGACTCCGGAGAAATTAGACTTTGACTTATCTGTGGAAACTCCATTGGGAGAAACTTTCATTACATCCACGATTTATAAGTCTTGTTTGGTTCAAGTTGGTACCCACACATTACCTGTCAATCTTATTGCATTAAAAATACTTGCATTTGATGTAATTCTAGGGATTGATTGGTTAAATACTCATCATGCAAAAAATTGATTGTTTTCGTAAGGTTGTTAGCTTTCATATTCCTAATCGACCTATTATGCGAATTCAAGCAACCAAACCATTAAAATCAATCACTATCATCTCAAGCCATAAATCTATTCGTTTATTGAAAAACGGATGTCAAGCTGTCTTAGCTCATGTTACAGATCTAAACAAAAATACGTTAATTTTGAATAATATTTCTATTGTTAATGAATTTCCTGACGTATTCCCTGAAGAACTTTCTGGCCTACCCCTAGAGCGTGAAATTGAATTTTGTATCGACCTTGAACCCGGTACAAAACCATTTCTAAAGCCCCACATCGAATGGCTCCTATTGAACTTCAGGAGTTAAAGACTCAACTGTAGGAATTGTTAGACATTGACTTTATTCGTCCTAGTACTTCTTTTTGGGGTGCTCCTGTTCTATTCGTGAATAAAAAAGATGGGAGTATGCGACTTTGTATTGATTATCGGGAGTTGAATCATGTTACCATCAAAAATAGGTACCCATTGCCACGTATTGATGACCTATTTGACCAGTTGCAAGGAGCCAAATTCTTTTCAAAGTTTGATCTTCGTTCCGGATATCACCAATTGAAGATTAGACCCGATGACATTCCAAAGACAGCTTTCAGAACTCGGTACGGGCATTATGAATTCCTAGTCATGTCCTTTGAATTAACTAATGCTCTTGCTGCCTTCATGGATATGATGAACCGAGTATTCAAGGAATATTTGGATCACTTTGTGGTCGTCTTTATTGATGACATCCTTATTTATTCCAAAAGCCGTGAAGATCATGAGCAACACTTGAGGCTGATACTCCAAAAGCTTCATGGATATAAGCTTTATGCCAAGTTAAAGAAATGTGAGTTTTGGCTTGAGGAAGTAGCATTCCTTGGGCACGTAGAATCAAGTCATGGAATATCTGTTGACCCAACAAAGATTGAAGCTATTCAAAGCTGGGAGCAACTTAAATCAGTGACCGAAGTACGTAGCTTTCTCGGTTTAGCTGGTTATTATCGGAGATTCGTGGAAGGATTTTCTCAAATCACTACTCCATTAACTCAGCTGACTCGGAAAGATACAAAATTCGGTTGGAGCGAAGAATGTGAGAAGAGTTTTCAAGAACTCAAGAGGAGACTCATTTCAGCACCTGTTCTGACAATACCATATTGCTCGGAGGGATTTGTCATCTACAGTGATGCTTCGGGCAAAGGGTTAGGATGTGTTCTTATGCAACATGGGAAAGTCATAGCCTATGCTTCAAGACAACTCAAAGAATATGAGAGGAATTATTCCACTCATGATCTAGAGTTGGCAGATGTGGTCTTCACACTTAAAATTTGGAGGCATTACTTGTATGAGGAGAATGTGGAGATCTTTACGGATCATAAAAGCCTCAAATATTTCTTCACTCAAAAGGAACTCAACATGCGACAACGACGTTGGCTTGAATTGTTGAAAGATTATGATCATACCATCCAATACCATCATGGAAAAACGAATGTGGTAGCTGACGCATTGAGTAGAAGATCATATGCAAGTACGAGTACGATATTGTCAACACAAAGGCCCATTTTGTGTGACTTGCAAAGGATGGAGATAGAGTTAGAGACTCCAGGGACCCATGTGATGATGGCGAATATACGAGTAGAACTGACTTTAATTGATAAAGTTAAAGCTGCTCAAGCTACAAACCTGGAGCTGATGCGTATGAGGAAGAAAGTGCAAGAAGGTGCTATGCCGGAAGCAAGAATCGATGAAGAAGGAATACTTCGAGTCAACTCTAGACTTTGTGTTCCTAACGACCCTGATTTAAAGTATAAAATCATGATGGAGGCGCACAACACACCGTTTGCAATCCATCTTGCGAGTACCAAAATGTATCATGATCTTCGACATACATTTTGGTGGGGCAATATGAAGAGAGAGATAGCGCTGTTTATCTCAAGGTGTCTAACGTGTCAACTAAGTCAAGGCGGAGCATCAAGTACCAAAAGGTCCATTTCAATCACTTGAAATTCTAGAATGGAAGTGGGAGCACATTACCATGGATTTCGTTACCGGTCTTCCTAAGGTTTCTCAAGGTATAGATGCAATTTGGGTCATTGTTGATAGATTGACCAAGTTTGCTCATTTCTTACTGATACGAGAAACTTATACACTTGAACGTCTTGCTCGTATGTACATAAATGAGATTGTAAGACTGCATGGTATGCCAGTATCCATAGTTTCTGATCGAGACCCAAGATTCACTTCTCGATTTTGGATTAGTTTGCAGAAAGCTATGGGCACAGATTTACGATTTAGCTCGGCATATCATCCTCAAATGGACGGACAGTCGGAGAGGACTATTTTAACTCTTGAAGATCTATTAAGACTCTGTGTCCTTGATTTCAAGGGAAGTTGGGACAAGTTCTTAGCATTGGTGGAGTTTTCCTACAACAACAGTTATCAAGCAACTATTGGCATGGCTCCATTCGAAGCGTTGTATGGAAGAAAATATCGTTCTCCAGTATGCTGGGATGAGGTGGGTGAAGCAACGTTGTTGGGACCAGAGTTGGTACGTATGACTACGGAAAAGATTCAAACGATCCGGCAACGTATAAAAACCTCACAAGATCGACAAAAGAGTTATGCTGATCTTCATCGAAAGGACGTGGAATTCGATATAGGAGATCATGTGTTGTTACGTGTTGCTCCATGGAAAGGAGTTACGAGATTTGGAAAGAGAGGAAAGCTCAATCCTCGATTCATCGACCCATTTTTAATCCTTGATCGAGTAGGAACTGTAGCCTATAGACTCGCTTTATTGCCAAGTATGTCTCGTGTTCATAACGTTTTTCACATATCCATGTTACGTAAATATGTGGAAGACACGAACCACATTATTGAGTTAGAATTGGACGAAATAGCGAAAGATTTGACGTATGAAGAGGTTCCTGTTCAAATCTTGGATAAGAATGAACATATTCTACGCACCAAGGTTATACCTCAAGTCAAAGTTTTGTGGAGAAACCACGATGTTAAGGAAATGACTTGGGAGTTAGAATCTGAAATGAAATCAAGGTATCCTTACCTCTTCGACATACCAAGTACGTACCCTAATTTCGAGGGTGAAATTTCATAAGAAGGGGAGATTGTTAAACCCCAACTTTTTAAATAAAGATGAATTTTCTATAAATATTATTTTTGAATATTATGGAGTGAAATTGATATAATGTTATAGTTGTGGATAATATTTATAAATTCTGCATAGTATGCAAGTTGTTATATTATATTCGATTGGTCGGGGAATATTCGTACAACGGCGCAATCATTGGTGGACCCCACAACAAAATTATTGTCGGATTGAGAAAACGACAAAAATATTTTTATGAAAATAACGACATAAGTTTTACCGTTGATACTGTTGAACTACTCGGTAGTAAAAGTATAGTAATACGCGTGGTTGCATAGTAGCACACGGTATTGATTATTGGTGCTTACGTGAGAAGTCACTTAATTAGATTCAATTATTGTCGATATTTTATATATTATTAAATCAATAATTGAAATGACATAATTATAATAATGAGGATATGTTGTTAAAAATATTTAGATGATTTTTATGAAGTATTTGTTGTAAATATTGGCGTATTATTTGGATTCTCATTTACCCATTTTTCAAAATCGTTGGTAGAAAGTTGTCTCAGTTTTGTATTATTATATATATATATAAGATATATATATATATATATATATATATATATGCGTATTATATAGGTTATATATAATATATATAATCTATGTGCCGTGTATATGTGGTATGAGATTTTGGTGGGGAAAGGAATTATATGTTTTAAAATGTAAGAGATTTTGGTGGGTGGTGGATTGTATTATATATGACATTATTTGATAATGGTGGGTGAAATGATCTAGACACGGGAGGGTGGAAAATTAAAATGGGGTATATATATAATATATAAAGTAGTGGCCAACATGTTGTATATATATATATATAAGTTGTCGTTGAATTTGAGGGAATTCACATGTGGATGATTAAGTTGCGTCTAAAACAACTTTCCTTTCACCCGTGACTCTGAAAATTATTTCGTCTGAATTCTTACTGTACAGTCCAATAGTATCCTTTAATTCTCCTATAAATAGAAGCTCACTCCTTCATTATTTCTTACGAATTCACTGAAACTCTAGAGAGAGAAAATTATAGAGAGAAAGAAAAAAAGTATTTTGCTACTTAACTACTCTTATATTCAGTTTCTTTTACGGTAAGGGGTGTTATTCTTTCTTATTCATGAAGAGAACTGTTGTTATTCTATTTCTTATTATTCTGTTGGAATAACCTTTATACGCGGTCTACCCTATACTTGGTGACATTCTTCTATTATTCTGTTGGAACATCCTGTCTGTGTGTTTTACACTGGACCTGGTTTAGTCTTTATTATTATTCCATTGGAACATCCTATCTGTGTGTTTTACACCGGACCTGATTTCGTCTTATTATTATTCTATTGGAATATCCTGTCTGTGTGTTTTACACCGGACCTGGTTCCGTCTTTATTATTCTGTTGGAACATCCCGTCGGTGCAAATTTTGCCTGACTTGGTTCCGTTATTATTATTCTATTGGAATAACCTGTCTATGCGAAGTACCGCATGCATGGTGATTTCTTTTGTTATTCCATTCTTTATTATACTCAGTTGGTTAAAGTTTTGACTTCTATACTCCATGAAATTAGTATAATATGCTTGATATTTTTGCTTCATCCAGTATCTTTTCATGAAAATATTCTTCTGATCATTCTTGAATTTACTCTACAAAACAGTATCATGCAGACAATTTGGACGTTAATAATTCCTGGATAAAATAATTCTTGAACTTGTTTTATTGAATTCTTATATCATTGTCATCATCCTCGTGTTTATATTTTGTTGAAAGTCATCTGTGGCCTGTAGTGCATAGATGGACTTGGTATGATTATGACCAGGAATTATTCGGTGTAATCATGACCGTAATGTTACAAATGATGTGGTAAAAGTTCTCATTGACCCGTAGTGCATTGATGGACAGTTGTTGGCATGATCATGACCATTAATAAATACACAAATATTCTTGGCCCGTAGTGCATGGATAATTGTGGTCGTGATACTAAAGAATATCCATGGTCCGTAGTGCAGGGGTGATTCGATGATGTGGATTATTTATTAAGCTGAGTCCCAGCAATAAAAGTGATGAAAAGCCTTTTAAATCATAAAAGATGGTAGATTTTATTCTCTACTTGATTCTTTTAATGGATTGCTTGTTCCGCTGCTTAAACTTGATGTTTGTTATATTGTACCAGTTTAACACTGTTTAAGGCTAATGATAATTTATTCTGCATTATCTTAGTCATAATATTTCTTACTGGGCTAGTTGAGCCCACCATTTCTTTCACTGTTCTCTTCAGGAAATGAGAATATAGCTGGGATGAGTCGGGAAACGGAGTGATGGTCCAGATGATAGCATTAGTAGTCCTCACTATTCTGTGAAATAGTGTGATAATAATTGTAATGAGTACTCATTTTGAGGTTGTATAATCTCTAGTAGACAATATTTGTATTCAAACTCACAGTTTATGTTTTGTCGTATTGTACACGACAGTTGTATTAGTAAGTTGTATTTGAATTCTGTACCATGTATTTGGCGACCCAAGATAGGTGATGTATACCTAATTTTGGGGGCGTCACAATTGAAGTTTCAAAATTAAATGTTTTTATTAAAAATATGGGTGGGCCCAACTTTTGTTTTTTGTGGTGGGTGGGAAAGCTTGGAGTTCTTTTTGGCATGCTGAAGAAATTTCAAAACAAGTATGCTGAGAATGAATCATCCGTTGGTTCATTTGTCAATATTGGTGTTCTGGTATTTTCCTATAAATATGGTGCTTATGTTAGAATTGAAAATAACATCAGAATCAGAAATTTTCTCTCTATATTATCGAGCGTATTTTTGTGAGTATTTAGATACTTTGAGAGTTGATAAGCAGTTAGGACTGAGCAAAAAATGGATATGACCGAATTACCGAACCGAAATAAATTAATCGAATTTTTTTGATAATTTGATTATTTTTAACATTTTAGGTTATATCCAAAAATTATATACGATTTTCGGTTAATTTATACGGATATAATTTTTGAATTATTCGATTTATCCGAATAACAGAACAAAATGTTGCACTGTTTGCACATTTGCAATTGCACACACAAATCACTTAAAATAAATAAAGTAATTTTATTATACTAATGACTTAGCAGTCAGCTCAACGCATTACTAGCCCTAGCCCCAGTCCCCAGACTCTGAAATCGAACTCTCGTCTCAAGTATCAACTCTCAATTTGAATCTCTTAAGTCTCATCCCAAACCCAGGATCCAGATCTCGAGGACTCGAACTCGGAATCGAAAGTCGGTGAGTCCTCCTCCTTTTCTTAATTTCTTCTTGTCTTCTTTCTCTTCTTTTGCTGCAACTTCTTCGTCTCTTTTCTCTCGATCTCTCATCCGGCCTGATATTTTTTTTGTTTTGCTTTTAACCAAATATGGGTTGTATACTGAGCTGAATATGATTTTTTGTTGCCTGATTTTGTTTATTTTGTTCAACCCTTGCTATTCGTGATCAAATTTGGACGTGAAATGGAGAGAAATAGAGGTTTCATTGTGACATGCACATGGAACGGGAGAGAAGATTGTGAGGGAATAGATCCCGACAACAACGACAGGGAGAGGAAAAACAGAGACTGAGAGCAGAAAGAACAAACCTCATGCAATATAGTGTATATATTCAAAATATATTACTAATCGATTAGGTCAGTTTTGATTAAATAACTGAGTTGTTTATGGTAAACTGAGTGCCGACCAAGCTTACTTGGTTTTTTAGTTCTAAGAACAACCGCCGCAACGAACTTAGCCAGTACATGTTGGTTCGGATTGATTTGGTAAGCTGACTCTCCTAGTTTTTCTGGTTTGTCATATTCCCCTACCTCAAGACTTATGTTTCTACATATTGAGCTTGTCTCTCTTACTAACTGCAACCTTTTTTTCTTGGGAAAAGGTGGTTTTCAAATTTCATTGTCTTGTAGAGAAGAATTTTTCATTTTCAAAGTATAGTCTTCTTTCATTTTATCGGGTTATTTTTATGGTTAGATTTACTTTAGCAGCTTGTAATACTTTTGTGAATTTATCCTGCCAGCTTGATAATTTAATCTGAACTAAGTGGTTGTTATTTCTATTTCAATTGGACATATGATAGTTACTTCAAACAAATTACTTGATTTAGGCTTTCATTATAAATGAGAACTCAATCTAAAGAAGAAGCTAGGCGATCCAAGTCTATTTCATGGGGGCTTAGTTGGAATAGAGCTGGGATCCTTAAATTATTGGACTTAACAAGTGGAACTAAAGTTGATTTAAAAGCTTGTCATTATGTTTATTTATGTGTAAAGTGGCATCATGAGTATAATTATAAAGCCATATTTTGTAGAAGAAGATAAGAAACACTGTAAGGCTCATCAAACTATATAAGTGTATAGAAAGTATGAACTAAAACTCTCTTCTTCTGTTGAAATGTATAAGACTTGGAAGCCTTGTTTCAACTTTTAACCCTTTTTGATCTCCACAAAAATAAAATACAAAAAACTTGGATATGTTACAGTTGCTCATTTTATTTACTAGACATATGAGGCTGTAACATGGTTATTGGTTCTTTTTAAATCTTGAAGTCTATGGTGGTTGATGGAAATAATAATGGAAAAAGCATAACAGTAAACTGCATTCAAAATATTTCACTTAGTTTTAAGGTCTTTGCATTATTTACTTCTTCCTCCTTCAACTCAATTTTTTAAAGATCTTTTTATGACTTCATTTGTTTTTCATAAATGAATGTTTTAGTTGCTTAACCCTTTTCTGTTTGATTATTTGCTTAAGATGATATGATGTTTCTTCTATTTAACAATTTGCTTTATTTGTTAGTTTTTTCTTTGAATTTTTATATTTTTTGTATTTTTCCTTTTCTCTGTTTTTTTCCTTTCTACTTTTTTGCTTTGCATTAGTATATGCCTCACTTATATATGACTGTTTATGCAACTTCATTCCAGTGTAGCACATACTTTATATGATACATTTGATTTCTCTAAACAGCGTTGACAACCATCTCTTATTTACTTGTCGTTGGACCAATATTCTGGTTATCTTTCTTCTAGTCCTTGTTGTGCTGTTTATTTAAAGATATGATTTTATACTTGTACAATTTGATGTAATATGTTTTTCTTGCAGCTGTAGATTGAACATCAGTTCTGGAAATGGTTGCAACATTTGTGAAGGCATCTGGAAAGGTATTGAACTTCTAAACTTGTGTCCAGTATTCCAAGGAGCCAAAATTCCTCTGGTGATGGCTGTTTTTATGATTCCCACCTAGCTTGCAGCTAACCATAGATTTTGTAGCTAGTAAAAAGAAAAATGTTGTTTATGTTGATTCGGCAAACAAAGACGAGTAGATAAACAAACAGTTATAAATGTTCATACTTCTTTTAATGGCTATAATAATAATGCTAAGTTAGGGCTCTAGCTTTTAAAAATTCAAATGATGTGGTGGTGGTGGTGGTATATTTGAATTTCAACTATTCAAATAGTTTGAACTGTTTAAAAATAGTGTTAACTGTTTTTGGGTTTGGATCATTCAACTATTCAAGTAGTTTGGCAAATATAGCTCACATTATTAATTTCTTTCTTTTTATTCATTGCAGTTTAGCAAATAATGCAAGAACTATTTTTGGTTGTTGCTGTTTGGGCTTGACTTAGTTGGCTGGCGGCTGCATCATGCATGTTGTTGATTGATGTTAATCATGTAGGAACTGTAGTCACTGTCTCACTCAACTTAATCATGTTATTAATGTTAATCATGTAGGAACAAACTGTTGTTGTTGTTATCTGTTGCTGTTGTTCTGTTATGTTTTTGTAATATGTAGACTGTAGTAGTGTAGTTGCTGCTTTCTTAGTTTCTTTTGTAAATGTAATATGCAGGCTTACTCACCTGTTCAATTCATTGTACTTGCTAAGTCTTTTAAATTCGAGTATTAACCGAATAACCGAATAATATATTCGGTTATCATAAAATTCAGTTAACTGTTCGAATACCCAAAATAGTGTTAGTTCGATTTTTGGTTATAACCGAAATTCTTATTCAGTTCGGATAATAACCGAATGCTCACTCCTATAAGTAGTGCAAGTTTTCTTCAACATTATATCTGATATTTCAGTCAGAAGTACTGTTATTTTGAGATAAGAGATATTATTTTTTTCGTAAATGATGTTATTTCTTTTAATATTATTATACCAAAATATTGGTATAAATTTTATTATGAAATTTTTACCTTTTTCATGTCGAGATTACTATTCACGTATACGACACTATTCACAAATACGATACTATTCATGAAGTATTATTTTTCTTTTGAAATTTTTACCTTTTTGTGTCGGGGTTACTATTCACGAATATGACACTATTCACAGAAAAATTAAATTTTTTTTTCTTGGTATAAGTTGTATATTTTAGTTACTATCTTTGACTGTATCCATGTTTTGATCTTCATTTTTGAATTTTGCTCCATAATTGATTATTATGGAGTGTTTTTGAACTTGGATAAACTGAAGTACTAATTCCTAATCTTTGTCCTTTTATCTAATTGGATTCATTTTCTTGAAAATATTTTTATCATCCTCAGTCCTAAATGGTGATATAACTGAATATCTTTGGCCCGTAGTGCAAAGATGAATGATTACCTGATGAATATCTTTGACTCGTAGTGCAAAGATGAACATGTGTTTAGATGAACATGACCAATTGGTGATACAAATGAATATTTTTTGGTCCGTAGTGCAAAGATGAATATTTAATTCAAGATGTATATTGATTGATGTTACATGGATAAAATATTGATGATGAACTTTTAAATCATAGAAGATAGTAAACTTCATTCTCAACTTAACTCTTCTAATGGATTGTTATTTCGGCTACAGTTGTTGATCTAAAATTTGTTGTGACGCCCCCAAAATAGGTATACATCACCCATCTTGAGTCGCCAAATACATGGTACAAAATTCAAATACAACGTAATAATACAACTGTCGTGTAAAATATGACAAAACATAAATTGAGAGTTTTAATACGAATATTGTCTTCTAGACAGTATTCAACTCAAATAGAGTCCTCATTACATTTATTATCACACTATTTCATAGAATAGTGAGGACTACTAATGATATCATCTAGACCGTCACTCCGTTCCCCGACTAGTCCCGGCTACGTTCTCATTTCCTGAAGAGGACAATGAAAGCAAAAGGGTGAGCTTAACTACCCCAGTAAGAAATATTATGACTAAGATAATGCAGAATAATTTATCATTAGACTTCAACAATGTTAAACTGATAAAATATAACAAACATCAAGTTTAACTGCAACGGAACAAGCAATCCATTAGAAGAGTCAAGTAGAGAATAAAATCTACTATCTTCTATGATTTAAAAGGTTTTTCATCACTTTTATCCCTAAGATTCAGCTTAATAAATAATCCACATCATCCCTGCACTACGGCCAAGGATATTCATTAGTATCACGACCACAAATTATTCATGCACTACGGGACCAAGGATATTCGTGTTTTCATAAATGGTCATGATCATGTCAACAACTGTCCATCAATGCACTATGGGCCAATGATGACTTTTATCACATCATTTGTAAAATTACGGTCATGATTATACCGAATAATCCCTGGTCATAATCATACCAAGTCCATCTATGCAATATAGGCCACATATGACTTTCAATATAATATAAACATGAGGATGATGACAATGATATAAGAATTCAATAAAACAAGTTCAAGGATAAATTTTTAAAGATTTATAATTTAATTTATCCAGAAATTAATAACGTCCATATTATTAACATGATACTGTTTTATGTAGTAAAATTCAAGAATAATATTGTACCAAAAATAATTTGGACCGAAAACGTAATCAATTTTTATCATGAATAGTACCCCGGGTAAATAGTACGCGAGTGAATAGTATCCTGTGAATAGTACTTCAGGAATAATAACCCCGTGAATAGTACTCCAGCATGAAAAAGTTAAAACTTATCAAGAATACTCAGAATAATATTTCCATGAAAAGATACTGGATGAAGCGCAAATATCAAGGATATTCTACTAATTTCATGGAGTATAGAAGCCAAAACTTTAACAAACGAGTATAGAATTCGAAATCTGAAACGAAATAATATTACTTACATACTACAGAGTATGGAAGAAAATATTATTTCAAGTGAATATTGAACAAAAATAACATCCCTTACCTTGAAAAGAAGAGTATTCTAACTGGTATAGCTGGGATATTCTTGAAGAAAACTTTCACTATTTTCTACGCTCAAAGCTTTCTAAACTCTAAAGAAATACGCTCAATATTATATAAGAAGAATTCTCTGATTCTGGTGTCATTTTCAATTCTAACTTAAGCGCCTATTTATAGGAAAATAGCAGGGGCACTGTTAAGGAATATTTCACGGATGCAACAGTTTTATAACTCACGGACGTCTTATGCAATATTCGGGCGTCTGAATTTCAAAGCCATCATCAAATAAAACAAAAAAAAATACAATATATATAACACATGTTGTTTTGAAAAACTTTCCACAATAATCCACCCACCAATTTCTATATCAATCACACACACCCACTTTTCTTATCTTCAAGGCATCTTCCTCCACCCCCTTTCTTCCTACCACACACACACACTAAATTCTACCAACATGTCACTCTCATCACTCTCACCCCTATCATAATCACACACACACACACATATATATATATATATATATATATATATATATATATATATATATATATATATATATAACACATCACATACGTATATATATAAATTCTCTCTCCTTTACGTAACTCCCTCCCACCCTTATTTCAAAAATTAGTTTTTCAACACATATGGGCCCCACACGTGGGCCCCACTTTTAAATAATTTTTTACTGATTATTTTGAAAAATAGGTAAATGGGGGTCCATATAATAAGCTGATTTATAACAAATACCTCATAAAAATTTCCTCAATATTTTTAACAATATTTATCATCATTATTATAATTCACAATATTTAACAACCAGGTCGTTCCCAGGAAAGTGGGGCTTTCCAATAAGAATTTCTCTCTATTGGTGCGCAATTAGGTGACCAAATCCCTCACTGGCAGAACTTCTAGACATTGTCAATATTACAAATAATAATATTAATAACTCTGTCATCTCAATTATTGATTTAATAATATATAAAATATCGACAATAATTGAATCAAATAACGTGAGATACTATGCAGCAATTACTGTAACAATAATTGAACAAAACTGAGTGACTTCTCACGTAAGTATCAATAATCAATACAGTGTGCTACTATGCAACCACGCGTATTACTGTACTTTTAACACATTGTGTTTCAACAGTTAACAGTAAAACTTTCGCTGTTATTTTTATAAAAAGATATTTTTATCATTTTTTCAATCCGACAATAATTCCGTTGTGGGGTCCACCAATGATTGTGCCGTCGTACGAATATTCCCTATTAAAACGAATATTCCATGACCAATCGAATATAATATAACAACTTGCGTACTTTGTAAAATTTATAAATATTACCCACAACTATAACATTATATAGAATTCACTCCTTAATAATCAAAAATGATATTTATAGAAAATTCATCTTTATTCATAAAAGTTGGGGTCTTACATGTTATCTATTATATTCTATCAGATTTTTTCCTGTTGAAGACTAAGGATAATTTGTTCTACATTATCTTAGTCATAATATTCTTTACTGGGCTAGTTGAGCTCACCTTTTTCCTTTTAGTTCTATTTTTCTTCTTAGGAGGCGAGAATATAGCGGGAACTAGTCGGGGTGTGGAGTGATGTTTCAAGGCAGTTGTTTTAGCAGTCCTCACTATTTTGTAAAATAGTGTATCAATAATTATAATGAGGACTTATTTGAGTTTGAATATTGTCTAGAAGATAATATTTATATTTAAACTCACAGCATATGTGTTGTCATATTTTGTACGGTAATTGTAATAATGAAGTTGTAGTTGTTTTCTGTACCATTTATTTTGTGTGGACCTATTTTGGGGGCGTCACAATTGATCTCATAATCACTTGTGTAGAGATACTAAAACAAGTATGTATGTGCTTATTGGAGAATAAGTTCACTGAACGTGACTTCACTAAGGAATTCCTAATGGAGTTTTACTTATCTGTCAATAGAAATTCCTCTAGTGACAGTAGTACAAGCAATCCTTAGACTTGAGATCATCATAGTATCTTGTGTATGATGAGTTATACTTTGACATATCCCTTAAGACTCTTAGAGTATATCAAAGGGTATGCTTGAGTATAATAAATTATACATGGAGATAATGAATGGCCAATAAAGAATCTATTACTTCTAGTAAAAGGATAGAATGTCCTATGTGATTCGATAAATGACAACTCTAGAATCCTTGGCCAAAGTTAAATGAAATTAGAAAGGATTTTCTAATTTGCATTATTTAGAGTTGTGCATTTAAGAATCAAAATATATATAATTAAATAAAATAAGACTTGACAGTAATTTCATGTCTTATATTTAATTTGGACATTATATGGTAGAAGGATTGAATTGTATGGTACCTATTATTACTCAAAAGTTCTTTTATGATTAATATTGAAATCTATATTATCTGAAAAGTCGTTGACCGCTAAGGGAGTTTACCCTTATTATAGAATAAATATTCTTTATTTAAATGAATTAAATATTTTAATTTATTTATTTAAATAAGATTAGAATTGTTCTAATTGATTTATTCACAATCAGTTTAATATGGAGAACCTAAAGAGTCACACCATAAAAGAAAAATATTTATTTAAGAAGTAAATGATATAATTATAATAATAAGTTAAACATATTTAATTTAATATATCGTGATAGAATAAATTAAATAGCTTAATATTTATTATTTAATATTTTGAAAATATTAAATATAAATTAATAAGAGGAGTCTTATTATTATTAGTTTAATTCCTAAAGGAGTTTGAGAATTAATTAATAAAAGTACTCTCACATATTCCTAATTGGATTAAGAGCATAATTAATTAAAGGAGTTTAATTAATTAAAATAAAACTATATTCTTAAATCGTTTAGGAGGGTTGCCTAAATCTATAAATAAGAAGAGTTTTATTATGATTAGGGGTTATTGACCATTCCAAGAGTTGGAAGAGTACACATAATTTCTATAGAGATAGAAATTAGGGTTTTGCCAAACAAAACATCGATCTTCTTAAATATTTGTTATTCCTTGGTGGATCACCTCTAGAGGCCAAACACTTGGGTGGCTAACGTTGATTGTTAACGCCAAGATCCGTCCACGCGCTTTAATCAACAAAGCGCGTCCCATCATGCACAGAAATGAGTAAACACCAAAAGTTTGATGGCTTGGGCCGTCGGGGGATAACTCTGGTGTGAGAATAAGTACAGATTGATATAAGGTTAACAATGAAGGCTTAATGCTCTAATACTGGAAAGTAAATTGCATGTTGTAAGATCTCGAATTTTACAAAATAAAAGTATTTAATTTTCTGATAATTGTTATTCTATTTAGTAAATGGTTAAATTGATAAAATGTTAGAGTTAAGGGTAATATTTAAAAATTTTGCAAAGTAAGCAAGTTGATATAAAATATTTGTTGTGTTGGGGGAATATTCGATTGGTCGGAGAATATTCGTATGATGACACAATCATTGTTGGACCCTACAAACGAAATTATTGTCGGAGTTAGAAAACGACAGAATTATCTTTTTATAAAAATAACGGCGAAAGTTTTACTGTTAAACTATTGAAATACCTGGTGATAAAAAACAGTAATACGCGTGGTTGCATAGTAACACACGATATTGATTATTGATGCTTACGTGAGAAGTCACTCAGTTATACTCAATTATTGCTACATTAATTGTTGCATAATATCTCTCATATTATTGATTCAATTATTGTCACAGTATTATCTGCATAATACTTTATATTATTAAATCAATAATTGAGACGACAAAGTTATTCATATTATTATTTTCAATATTGATAATGTCTAGAAAGTTCTGCCAAGGAGAGGTTTGGTCACCTAATTGCGTGCCAATAGGGAGAAATCTTTATCGGAAAGTCCCCTCTTTCCTGGGAATGATCTGATTGTTAAATATTGTGAGTTATAATATTAATGATGAATAAGTTCGTGTTGATTAAAGATGAAATTGATATTTCCACTGTGTTGGAATTATTAGTGTTAGTGAAAATTGACATTTATTTCGATAAGGTTATATTGACCAATCAGGTAATTAATTGGATAAATGAGTAATTAATTGCTATTAATTCACATGTTTATAACTATTTGTTCATATGTATGTACTATTGATTCACATGCATGTACTATTAGAGGAGGTGTTGCAAGATTGATAATACTTGCATGACTAAATTAAAAATGGAGGTATAAATGAAGGTACTATACTGTAACTATTTTTTTTCATATGTATAGAACTATTGATTCACATGACTGAACTATTAATTCACATGATGTACTATTAGGGGAGGTGGTGCAAGTTTGATAATAATTGTAGGACTAAATTAAAAATAGAGAAAAAGATAAAGGTATTATACTGTAATATTTTGAGCCCCAAAACGTGCAATTATCGAAACTATATTTTCATATAAATAGAAACTCATTCTTATTTCATTCTCACCAATTCACTAAGACTCACAAGAGAAAATATAGAGAGAGAAACTATAAAGAGAAAGAAGAAGAGAAGTTTATTACTTCACTATTCTAGTATCCAGTCTTCTTTTGAGGTAAGGTGTAAGACCCCAACTTTTATAAATAAAGATGAATTTTCTATAAATATCATTTTTGAATATTATGGAATGAATTTGATATAATGTTATAGTTGTGGGTAATATTTATAAATTTTGCAAAGTACGCCAGTTGTTATATAATATTCGATTGGTCGGAGAATATTCGTTTTAACAGGAAATATTCATACAACGACACAATCATTGATGGACCCCACAATAGAATTATTGTCGGATTGAGAAAACGACAAAAATACTTTATAAAAATAACGGCGGAAGTTTTACCGTTAACTGTTGAAACACATGGTGTTAAAAGTACAGTAATACGCGTAGTTGCACAGTAGCACACGGTATTGATTATTGATGCTTACGTGAGAAGTCACTCAGTTTTGTTCAATTATTGCTAAAGTAGTTGTGCATAATATCTCACGTTAATTTATTCAATTATTGTCAATATTTTATATATTATTAAATCAATAATTGAGACGACAAAGTTATTAATATTATTATTTGCAATATTAACGATGTCTAGAAGTTCTGTCAAGGAGAGGTTTGGTCAACTAATTGCGCGCCAATGAGGAGAAATCCTTATTGGAAAGCCCCCTCTTTCCTGGGAACGACCTGGTCGATTAATATTGTGAATTATAATAATGATGATATATGTTGTTAAAACTATTAAGGTGATTTTTATGAAGTTTTGCTTATTTTATGGATCCCTATTTACCCATTTTTCAAAATAATCAGTAGAAAATTATTTAAAGGTGGGGCCCACATGTGGAGCCCATATGTGTTGAAAATGATTTTAGAAATGGGGGGAAGAAAGAGTATACGTATGAGATAGGGAAGATATATATATATATATATATATATATATATATATATATATATATATATATATATTAGTGGATTTTGGTGGAGTATTGAAATGATGGGGGTGGAGAAACAATCCTAAGGTTGTCAGGTGGGAGTGGTTTTCTTTGTTGCTTTATTGCATTATAACATGTGTTGTCTATTATATATATATATATATATATATATATATATATATATATATATTACATTTGGTTGTTTTGATCTTATTGGAGGAAGGCTTGACTTTTGCATCAGTAGGTTATAAAAATTTCATCCGTGAATTATTACGTCTCTAATATTTTCGTTACACAGTGCCCTTCCATTCGTCTATAAATAGAAGCTCATTCCTTTATTATTTCTTACGAATTCACTGAAACTTTAGAGAGAGAAATTATAGAGAAACTATAAAAAAGTATCCTGCTACTTCCCTACTCTTATATCCAGTTTCTTTTACGGTAAGGGATATTATTTCTTTTGTATTCATGAAGAGAACTTCTGTTATTCCATTATTTATTATTCTGTTGGAATAACCTGTATACGCGGGCTACCCTATACTTGGTAAAATTCTTCTGTTATTCCATTTTTTATTATTCTATTGGAATATCCTGTCTGTGCGTTTTACGCCGGACCTGGTTCCATTCTTTATTATTCTGTTGGAATATCCTGTCTGTGCGTTTTACGCCGGACCTGGTTCCGTTATTTATTATTCTATTGGAATAACCTGCTTGTGCGGTCTATCGCATGCCTGGTGATTTCTTTTGTTATTCTATTATTTATTATACTAAGTTGGTTAAAGTTTTGACTTCTATACTCCATAAAATTAGTGGAATATCCTTGATATTTGCGCTTTATCTAGTATCTTTTCATGAAAATATTCTTTTGAGCATTCATGAATTTTACTCTGCAAAGAAGTATCATGTTGACAATTTGGACGTTATTGGTTCCTGGATAAATTAATTCTTGAACTTATTTTATTGAATTCTTATATCATTGTCATCATCATCATGTTTATATTCTGTTGAAAGTTATCTGTGGCCTGTAGTGCATAGATGGACTTGGCATGATTATGACCAAGGATTAATTGGTATAATCATGACCGTAATGTTACAAATGATGTGGTAAAAGTCCTCATTGGCCCGTAGTTCATTGATGGACAGTTATTGGCATGATCATGATCATTAATGAATACACGAACATCCTTGGCCCGTAGTTCGTGATACTAATAAATATCTTTGGACGTAGTGCAAGGATGATGTAGATTATTTATTAAGCTGAGTCTCAGCGATAAAAGTGATGAAAAACCTTTTAAATCATAGAAGACAGTAGATTTTATTCTCTACTTGAGTCTTCTAGTGGATTGCTTATTCCGTTGTAGTTAAACTTGATGTTTATTATATTTTATCAGTTTAACACCGTTAAAGGCTAACGAAAAATTATTCTGCATTATCTTAGTCATAATATTTCTTACTGGACTAGTTGAGCTCACCCTTTTGCTTTCATTGTTCTCTTCAGGAAATGAGAACGTAGAAGGGACTAGTCGGGGAACATAGTGTTGGTCCTAGATGGTGCATTAGTAGTTCTCACTATTCTATGAAATAGTGTAATAATAAATGTAATGAGGACCCCATTGAGTTTGTATATTGTCTAGATGACAATATTTGTATTAAAACTCAAAGTATATGTTTAGTCGTATTTTACACGACTGTTGTATAATTAAGTTTGTATTTGAATTCTGTACCATGTATTTGGCGACTCAAGATGGGTGATGTATACCGATTTTGGGGGCGTTACAGTTGGTATCAAAGCTTAGGGATATGATCCCTGGCTAAGATGTGAGACTAGAACTAGGATGGGAGAGACGGGGAATTCCTTCGCTAGTATGACTTACCTAAATTTATTTGGTATTTAATTGGTTGGTTAGAGTATAGAGATAATATGTTGCATATCAACTAACCCTTGTTTTGTGGAAGTATTTTGAAAATGACATCCGAGAATGTTGAGAATAGTAATGGAGCACAGGAGACCGTTGAGTCTCCACATATCAATAATCAGGATAATGTGCATCAGGAAGACAACAATCCTCATGCAAACATCAACATTGACCAAATGATGAATGATGGAATGTTCAGAGGCTTTATGCAATTCATGCAACATCAGGTGAGAGCGGCTCCTGTCCAAAATGTAGGTGGAAACACTGAAAACTCTCGGACGGTCACCATTAAACAGTTCAAGAAGCTGGGACCACCGGAGTTTATTAGAGAGCCAAAACCAATTATGGCGTAAACATGGATAAAGCAGATCACCAAGATATTTGATGTCTTGGGATGCTCCGAGGAGCAAAATGTTCTCTTTGTCACCTTTATGTTACGAGGAGAGGCAGATTATTGGTGGGAATCGGTAAAGCGTACTCAACCTGCCGCATTGAAGATGTCTTGGGAGAAGTTCCAACAACTATTCAATGACAAGTATTTTCCTGAAATTATTCGTAACATAAAAGAGGTAGAGTTTATCAAGTTGGAGCAGAACAATATGACCATGTCACAGTACGAAGCTAAGTTTGCTGAGTTGTCCCGGTTTGCGTCTCACTTGGTTGATAATGAGGAGAGAATGACGCGAATGTTTTTAAGAGATTTGAAACTGGAGATACGTTAATATCTTATTTCTCATAAACTGTATTTGTATTCAGATGTTATAAATAGGGCTCAGTTATTGGAGCGCGATAACAAGTCAACGCAACCAAGAGAAAGCAGCCAGTAAAATGAAAATACCAGTGGTAACGGTCATCTAAGCGGTGACAACAAACGTGGAGGGAATCAACATGCCAGAAATGGTAACCACTTCGGTGGTAATCATGGCCAAGACAAAAAGAATGGACATTTCAAGAAGAGGAGATTCAACAATGATGGAAAGACGTCAGTATCAGCACTCGTGGTTAAAGAAGGAGAACGACCACCTATCATATGCTTCAAATGCGGAGGGGAGGGACATATCAGTCCAAACTGCGCGATGCCATCCAAAGCGTGTTATAATTATAGAAGAGAAGGTCACCTAGCCCGATTTTTTCGTGCACCTACGATAAGTCTAGTTGGAATGGTGACACAAAATACCGTCCCAGACAAGTCAAAACTAGTAGTTCACGGGAGAGTGTTTGTTGTAACCTCCCAGAAAGTAAAGAACCTGAACGAGGTCATCACGGGTAAGCTTATCATAAACTCTAGCGAAGTCTATACCTTATTTGATACCGGTTCTACGCATTCTTTTATTTCTCCTACTTGCGCTCAACGATTAAATTTGACTCCAGAGAAATTAGACTTTGACTTATCTGTGGAAACTCCGTTGGGAGAAACCTTCAGTACATCCACTGTTTATAAGTCTTGTTTGGTTCAAATCGGTACCCTCACATTACCCGTCGATCTTATTTCATTAAAAATACTTGCATTTGATGTGATTTTAGGGATTGATTGGTTAACTACTCATCATGTAAAAATTGATTGTTTTCATAAGGTTGTTAGCTTTCATATTCCTAACCAACCTATTATGCAAATTCAAGCAACTAAACCATTAAAATCAATCACTGTCATTTCAAGCCATAAAGTTATTCATTTATTGAAAAACGGATGTCAAGCTTTCTTAGCTCATATCACGGATCTAAACAAAAATACGTCAGTTTTGAATGATATTTCTGTTGTTAATAAATTTCTTGACGTATTCCCCGGAGAACTTCCTGGCCTACCCCTAGAGCGTGAAATTGAATTGTGTATCGACCTTGAACCCGGTACAAAACCCATTTCCAAAGCCCCATATCGAATGACTCCTATTGAACTTCAGGAGTTAAAGGCCCAACTCCAGGAATTGTTAGACATTGGTTTTATTCATCCTAGTACTTCTCCTTAGGGTGCTCCTATTCTACTCGTGAAGAAGAAAGATGGGAGTATGCGACTTTGTATTGATTATCGGGAGTTGAATCATGTCACCATAAAAAATAGGTACCCATTGCTACGTATTGATGACCTGTTCGACTAGTTGTAAGGCGCTAAATTCTTTTCAAAGATCGATCTTCTTCTGGATATCATCAGTTGAAGGTTAAAACTGAGGATATTCCAAAGACTGCCTTCAGAAATCGGTACAGACACTATGAATTTTTAGTCATTTCTTTTGGATTGACTAATGCTCCTGCTGCCTTCATGGATATGTTGAACCGAGTATTCAAGGAATATTTGGATCACTTTGTGGTCGTCTTTATTGATGACATCCTCATATATTCCAAAAGCCGTGAAGATCATGAGCAACACTTGAGGCTGATACTCCAAAAGCTTCGTGAAAACAAGCTTTATGCCAAGTTGAAAAAATGCGAGTTCTAGCTTAAGGAAGTAGCATTTCTTGGGCACGTAGTATCAAGTCATGGAATATCTGTTGACCCAACAAAGATTAAAGCTATTCAAAGCTGGGAGCAACCTAAATTAGTGACCAAAGTATGTAGCTTTCTCGGTTTAGCTGGTTATTATAGGAGATTCGTGGAAGGATTTTCTCGAATCGCTACTCCATTAACTCAGCTGACTTGGAAAGATACAAAATTTGGTTGGAGCGAGGAATGTGAGAAAAGTTTTCAAGAACTCAAGAGGAGACTCATTTCAGCACTTGTTCTGATAATACCATATTGCTCGGAGGGATTTGTCATCTACAGTGATGCTTCGGGCAAAGGGTTAGGATGTGTTCTCATGCAACATGGAAAAGTCATAGCCTATGCCTCAAGATAACTCAAAGAATATGAGAGGAATTATTCCACTCATGATCTAGAGTTGGCAGCTGTTGTCTTCGCATTGGAGGCATTACTTGTATGGAGAGGAAGTGGAGATCTTTACGGATCATAAAAGCCTCAATATTTCTTCACTCAAAAGGAACTCAACACGCGACAACGACGTTGGCTTGAACTGTTGAAAGATTATGATCATACCATCCAATACCATCTTGGAAAAGTAAACGTTGTGTCTGATGCATTGAGTAGAAGATCATATGCAAGTACGAGTGCGATATTGTCAATGTAAAGGCCCATTTTGCGTGTCTTAAAAAGGATGGAGATAGAATTAAAGACTCTAGGGACCCATATGATAATGGCGAATATACAAGTAGAACCGACTTTAATCGATAAAGTTAAAGCTGCTCAAGCTACAAACCTGGAACTGATGCGTATGAGGAAGAAAGTGTAAGAAGGTGCTATGCCGGAAGCAAGAATCGATGAAGAAGGAATACTTCGAGTCAACTCCACACTTTGTGTTCCTAACGACCCTGATTTAAAGTATAAAATCATGATAGAGGCGCACAACACATCATTTGCAATCCATCCTGGGAGTACTAAAATGTATCATGATCTTCGACATACATTTTGGTGGGGTAATATGAAGAGAGAGATAACGCTGTTTATCTCAAGGTGTCTAACGTGTCAACGAGTCAAGGCGGAGCATCAAGTACCAAAAGGTCCATTGCAACCACTTGAAATTCCAAAATGGAAGTGGGAGCACATTACCATAGATTTCATTACTGGTCTTCCCAAGGTTTCTCAAGGCATAAATGCAATTTGGGTCATTGTTGATAGATTGACCAAGTCTGCTCACTTCTTACCTATACGAGAAACTTATACACTTGAACGTCTTGCTCGTATGTACATAAACGAGATTGTTAGATTACATGGTATGCCAATATCCATAGTGTCTGATCGAGACCCAAGATCCACTTCACGATTTTGGGTTAGTTTGCAAAAGGCTATGGGCACGGACTTACAATTTAGCTCGGCATATCATCCTCAGACGGACGGGCTGTCGGAGAGGACTATTCAAACTCTTGAAGATCTATTAAGACTCTGTGTCCTTGACTTCAAGGGAAGTTGGGACAAGTTCTTACCATTGGTGGAGTTTTCCTACAACAACAGTTATCAAGCAAGTATTGGCATGGCTCCATTCGAGGCGTTGTATGGAAGAAAATGTCGTTCTCCAGTATGCTGGGATGAGGTGGGTGAAGCAATATTGTTGGGACCGGAGTTGGTACGTATGATTACGAAAAAGATTCAAACGATCCGACAACGTATAAAAACCTCACAAGATTGACAAAAGAGTTATGCTGATCTTCATCGAAAAGACGTGAAATTCGATATAGGAGATCATGTGTTGTTACGTGTTGCTCCATGGAAAGGAGTTACGAGATTTAGAAAGAGAAGAAAGCTCAATCCTCGATTCATCGACCCATTTTTAATCCTCGATCGAGTAGGAACTGTGGCCTATAGACTTGCTTTACCGCCAAGTATGTCTCGTGTTCATAACGTTTTTCACATATTTATATTACATAAATATGTGAAAGACCCGCACCATATTATTGAGTTAGAATCGGATGAAATAACGGAAGATTTAACGTATGAAGAGGTTCATGTTCAAATCTTGGATAAGAAGGAACATATTATATGCTCCAAGGTTATACCTCAAGTCAAAGTTTGGTGGAGAAACCACGATGTTGAGGAAATGATCTGGGAGTTAGAATCTGAAATGAAATCAAGGTATCCTTACCTCTTTAACATACCAGGTGTGTACCCTAATTTCGAGGGAAAATTTTATAAGAAGGGGAGGTTGTAAGACCCCAACTTTTATAAATAAAGATGAATTTTCTATAAATATCATTTTTGAATATTATGGAATGAATTTGATATAATGTTATAGTTGTGGGTAATATTTATAAATTTTGCAAAGTACGCAATTTTTTATATAATATTCGATTGGTCGGGGAATATTCGTTTTAACAGAGAATATTCGTACAACGGCATAATTATTGATGGACCCCACAACAGAATTATTGTCGGATTGAGAAAATGATAAAAATACTTTATGAAAATAACGGCGGAAATTTTACCGTTAACTGTTGAAACACCCGGTGTTAAAAGTACAGTAATACGCGTAATTGCACAGTAGTACACGATATTGATTATTGATGCTTACGTGAGAAGTCACTCAGTTTTGTTCAATTATTGCTACAGTAGTTGCTGCATAATATCTCACGTTATTTGATTCAATTATTGTTAATATTTTATATATTATTAAATCAGTAATTGAGACGAAAAAGTTATTAATATTATTATTTGCAATATTAACGATGTCTAGAATTTCTATCAAGGAGAGGTTTGGTCACTTAATTGAGCGTCAATGGGGAGAAATCTTTATTGGAAAGCCCCCTCTTTCCTGGGAACGACATGGTCGATTAATATTGTGAATTATAATAATGATGATATATGTTGTTAAAATTTTTAAGGTGATTTTTATGAAGTTTTGCTTATTTTATGGATCCCTATTTACCCATTTTTCAAAATAATCGGTAGAAAATTATTTAAAGGTGGGGCCCACATGTGGAGCCCATATGTGTTGGAAATGATTTTAGAAATGGGCGGAGAAAGAGTGTACGTATGGGATAGGGAAGATATATATATATATATATATATATATATATATATATATATATATATATATATATGTTAGTGGATTTTGGTGGAGTATTGAAATGATGAGGGAAGTATTTATTATATATATATATATATATGTTAGTGGATTTTGGTGGAGTATTGAAATGATGGGGGTGGAGAAACAATCCTAAGGTTGTCGGGTGGGAGTGGTTTTCTTTGTTGCTTTATTGCATTACAACATGTGTTGTCTATTATATATATATATATATATATATATATATTACATGTGGTTGCTTTGATCTTATTGGAGAAAGGCTTGACTTTTGCATTCGTAGGTTATAAAAATTTCATCCGTGAATTATTGCGTCTGTAATATTTTTCTTACACAGTGCCCTTCTATTCTTCTATAAATAGAAGCTCATTCCTTCATTATTTCTTACGAATTCACTGAAACTCTAGAGAGAGAAATTATAGAGAAACTATAGAAAAGTATTCTGCTACTTCCCTACTCTTATATCCAGTTTTTTTACGGTAAGGGGTATTATTTCTTTTGTATTCATAAAGAGAACTTCTATTATTCCATTATTTATTATTCTGTTTGAATAACCTGTATACACGGGCTACCCTATACTTGGTGAAATTCTTCTGTTATTTCATTTTTATTATTCCGTTGGAATATCTTGTCTATGCGTTTTACGCTGGACCTGGTTCCATTCTTTAATATTCTATTGGAATATCCTGTCTGTGCGTTTTACGCCGGACCTATTTTCGTCTTTATTATTCAGTTGGAATATCCTGTCTGTGCATTTTACGCCGGACCTGGTTCCGTTATTTATTATTCTGTTGGAATAACCTGCTTGTGCGGTCTATCGCATGCCTGGTGATTTCTTTTGTTATTCCATTCTTTATTATACTTAGTTGGTTAAAGTTTTAAATTCTATACTCCATGAAATTAGTGAAATATCCTTGATATTTGCGCTTCATCTAGTATCTTTTCATGGAAATATTCTTCTAAGCATTCTTAAATTTTACTCTGCAAAGAAGTATCATGTTGACAATTTAGACGTTATTGGTTCTTGGATAAATTAATTCTTGAACTTATTTTATTGAATTCTTATATCATTGTCATCATCCTCATGTTTATAATCTGTTGAAAGTCATCTGTGGCCTGTAGTGCATAGATGGACTTGGCATGATTATGACCAGGGATTAATCGGTATAATCATGACCGTAATGTTACAAATGATGTGGTAAAAGTCCTCATTGGCCCGTAGTGCATTGATGAATAGTTGTTGGCATGATCATGACCATTGATGAATACACGAACATCCTTGGCCCGTAGTGCACGAATAATTTATGGTCGTGATACTAATGAATATCCTTGGCCGTAGTGCAGGGATGATGTGGATTATTTATTAAGCTGAGTCTCAGCTGTAAAAGTGATGAAAAACCTTTTAAATCATAGAAGATAGTATATTTTATTCTCTACTTGACTCTTCTAATGGATTGCTTGTTCTGCTGCAGTTAAACTTGATGTTTATTATATTTTATCAGTTTAACACCGTTGAAGGCTAACGATAAATTATTCTGCATTATCTTAGTCATAATATTTCTTACTGGGCTAGTTGAGATCTCCCTTTTGCTTTCATTGTTCTCTTCAGGAAATGAGAATGTAGCAGGGACTAGTCGGGGAACAAAGTGATGGTCCTAGATGGTGCATTAGTAGTTCTCACTATTATATGAAATAGTGTAATAATAAATGTAATGAGGACCCCATTGAGTTTGTATATTGTCTAGATGCCAATATTTGTATTAAAACTCACAGCATATATTTAGTCGTATTTTACACGACTGTTGTATAATTATGTTTGTATTTGAATTCTGTACCATGTATTTGGCGACTCAAGATGGGTGATGTATACCGATTTTGGGGGCGTTACATAAATGGTGTTATTTATTTCATATTCAGAAGAGATATTATTTTTCGTATTCATGTGGATATTATCTTCGTTCAATATTAGTATGAAATAATATTTTCTTTCATACTTTGTAGTATGTAAGTAATATTATTTTGTTCGTATTCCTACTTCTACACTCATTTTTTTGAAGTATTGCTTCTATACTTAGTGAAATTAGTAGAATATCCTTGATATTTGCACTTCATCCAGTATCTTTTCATGAAAATATTATTCTCAGATTTCTTGATAATTATTGATCTTTTTATGCCAGGATACTATTCACGAGTTACTATTTATGGGTTACTATTCACCCAATTACTATTCACTCGGATATTCGGGGCACTTTTTGTGTCGGAGTACTATTCACGAGTTACTATTCACAGGTTACTATTCACTCAAATATTATTCACTTGGGTATTTGGGGCACTTTTCATGCTGGAATACTATTCACGAGGTACTATTCCTGAAGTATTATTCACAGGGTACTATTCACCCGAAAAATATATTTCTTTTCTGTCTAAATTATTTTTGATACATGAATATTATTCTTGAATTTTACTCCACAAAGCAGTATCATGTTTACAATTTGGATATTTTAAAACTCTGGATAAATTTAAAGTCTTTAATATTTATCCTTGATTTCGTTTGATTAATGCTTATATCCGTGTCATCATCCTTATACTTATATTGTAATGAAAGTCATCTGTGACTTATGTGCATAGATGGACTGTTGATTGGTATGATTATGACCAGGGATTATTCGGTATAATCATGACCGTAATGTTACAAATGATGTGGTAAAAGTCCTCATTGGCTCGTAGTGCATTGATGGACATATGTTGGTATGATTATAACCATGCATTCTCTTCAGGCCAAGGGTGCAAAGATGAATTGTTGTTTGGCATGATCATGACCATTGGTGAAAACACGAATATCTTTAGTCCGTAGTGCATGGATAATTCATGGTCGTGATACTAATGAATATCCTTGGACCGTAGTGCATAGATAATTCATGGATGTGATACTAACGAATATCCTTGGCCATAGTGCATGGATAATTCGGTGCTGTATTGAGCTGAGTCTCAGCGATAAAATATTGATAGTAAACTTTTAATTCATAGAAGATAGTAGATATCATGCTCTACTTGACTCTACTAAAATACAGTTGTATGTCTTTGGCCTGTAGTGATAAGATGAACTATTAATGAATATCTTTGGCCCGTAGTGCAAAGATGAATTTATTAGTATGATTATGAACAAGAATTTATCGTCTACCATATGTTTTAAATCTCCGATTTATTACTAACGAAGACTATTGATAATTTAATTATCTTTAGTCATGATATTCTTTACTGGGCTAGTTGTGCTCACCCTTTTGCTTCACAATTTATTTCAGGTAATAAGAGTGTAGCTAGGTCGAGCGGGGGTAACATGGGAATAAAACGATGGTCTATAGCTGTTGAGGTTTCCCCTAAAACAGTATAGAAATAATTTTATTAAGAATTTTAGATAAGTGTCTTATTTTATACGTCATTTTAACCGTTGATTTTGGTGAACCGAATAGGGTGAGGTGAACCCAACTTTGGAAGGGTGTTTTGTCACTATCATACAAAATGTCTAATGACAGACGACTTCTTGTTATCATAAGACATGGTTGTGTACATGCACTTGCTGATTATATCTATGAGCACTACCTATATAATTTCGGAGTTTGGTTGAAATATAATTCTCAATTGGAGATAATGGAGATAAATATATGTCAAGAGAAGACTCACCATTGGAAAGAATATGATAGTAATCTTCTTATTTTTCTTTGGGGGTATCAACCAAGGATAGTTCTCGAGTCATATGATATCTATCATAACTTAAATGCATGACTTCCCATGTACGAAGGTTTCCTTGAGTATTTTCCAAAGATTTTATTTTTTAAAATAGTTATTGACTGTACTTTTATGTAAAGTACCATTGTAAGGTGTTGTGGTTGTGACACCCCCAAATCCGGTACTTCTATTTCCACAGGATTTGGTGTTCACTGTACAAACATCATCTATCTATCTACCCATAAATAAAATACAACCATACAATAGATAGAATAAATAATAACTCTCTCCCCTTATGGGGTTACATCAACTGCATAACTAAATAAATCCCAGGTTAATCTAACCTTAAAATATCTGTGCGAAAACATAACAATTAAGTCTTAAGTAACATCAATTCTAAATGTCATTACACAACCACATAAACAAATAGTCTTCATTACTTGCTAATCTTGCCCTTGCCTTTACTAGTGGAAGGCTCGTCTGTTCTCTCGTTCTTAACTGCAATGTTATTATTACGCAAGAGTGAGCACAATTGCCCACAAGTATAACAATATAATAAATGAATAATAATAACATGTGAATGAATCAATAACTTTGAATATAAAAGCTCAACTTTTGAATCAAGAATGAATAACAAGAATCAAAAGAAATTATGAGGGTCACAAGACCTTGAACTATGTCCTAGGTTGTCAAGTGTTTATTCTTGAAACCTTTAACAATCATAAGACTATGGACTCTTCTTCTCGTACTTAGGGGGATCAGCCCTTAGTACCATATTGTGCATAATATCTTAACGCTAAAGCGTAAATAATCCCCTATTAAAGGGTTGTTCATCTCAGTTTGACATCGGAGTCCGCACCAAAGGAAGTTTGGATTGGGTAAGCTCAATAAAAGTTCTAGAATTTATAACGCTTATCAACTATGGACTAGTTGAATCAATAAGGGTTCACTAGTCTTACAAGGTTCAACAATAATTGATATTCAATTTGAATAATAAAATTCAAGATGTATACAATCGAATAAGTATTGTATAATAAGAATTATGCTTTTAAAGAATGATAAGATCTAATATGAAATCTTGACTTGAACAGTAATAAACAAGATAGAATAATGAACTTGCTTTATGTAAAGAATTAAGGTTTAGGAACTTGCCTCGTGTGTAGGCTAAACGATTACTACTTCCGTTCACCACAAGTCCTACACACATACCATATATATTCACGAAATTCATTAGTTACATTTTATCTTAATTATTTAATATAAACTCTACTTTATTTAACAAATCATTACCCTTCTAATTTAATTACTTAATTAAATTAGAATATTTTCATTCTCTTACTATTTTTACACTCGAATAAATTATTTTATAATAATTTCCATCGAATATTTATTTTACTCCATCAATATCTCAATTAAAATATTTATTTTATTTTATAAATATTTTAATAATAATTTTCATCGAATATTTATTTTATTCCATCAATATCTCAATTATAATATTTATTTTATAAATATTTTAATAATAATTTTATCAAATATTTATTTTACTCTATCAATATCTAAATTAAAATATTTATTTTATTTTATAAATATTTTAATAATAATTTTCATCGAATATTTATTTTATTCCATCAATATCTCAATTATAATATTTATTTTATTTTATAAATATTTTAATTATAATTTTATCGAATATTTATTTTACTCCATCAATATCTCAATTAAAATATTTAATTTATTTGATAAATATTTTAATTAATTATTATTATTTAATTAATTATTATTTTTTATTTATTTATTTATTTTTTTTGTCGGGGCGGAATAATTTAGTTTGGTAACACCCGCCGGGGGCGGGGTTACCCTGACTTAGTTTCTGCAATTTCTGCAGTTCTGCAGTTCGCGAACACAACAAGGTCAAATTAGGCTAAAAATCAATCACACGTAAAATTATACATGAATATGACCATAACTTTCAATTAGTTATTTTTACACGAATTTAGACTTACCCAATCATTGTAATACATATATAATCATTACTTAACCCATCTAGCATGATTTTTAACAAGTTACAACACATAATTTGCAAAAAATCAACACATTTACTTCCATTGTTCTTGATGTTCTTGAAGGTTTTGAAAATAAAACATGAAAATTGTCACTACGGATTCGTTATAACACCGAATTCGTTTATTTAAATTTTGGTCTCTTCGTATCAACATGCATAACATCATACGAGTGTAAATTTTACGAAAACATTTATGTTTGACATATTAAAATCACGTATAAGGCCATAAGGCCAAAACCCATACTCTGTAATTTTGTAGAAATCATATATGACATGTTTTCATGAATTTGATGATATGGTTTACATAATATATATAATTAAACACGATTTGATATGTCATAGCACATATACAACCCATAATCATTACTCCTAACCCAATTACAGAGGTTAAACCAAAACTTTAAAAGCCATTTTCATGAAAACTAAAAGACGTGAAGTAGAAATTGGGAAGGACGAGATTACCCTGAGTATAATTTAGAAGAGGTGATCAATGATGATCCTTTCACAACAACCTGTTGATTACACATCTCTCAAGCTTCTCAATTTTCTCTCTGGCTTGTTTTCTAGACTTAGGCAATAATGAAGAATGGAAAGAAGAATACGTATTATAAGAATTCAACAGACGCGCATAATGGTCAGTTACTCCAGTAGTGGGTAACTGCATCCAACTCCCCATAGGGCCTTGTTTGGCTAGATTAATAGATTTCAAAAATTATTTAATTTAATAAAGCTTTATCATATAGTTTAATTCATGTCACACCCACTTGCACAATAATTCATATATCTTATTTAATATAAATAAAATATAATAACTTCTCGTAAATTCACATAGTCATATATTTAATTTTCTCATTAATTAATAATGTCAAATTATTAATTCTCTAATTAATAATTAAATTAATTAAAATACTAATATGCTTATTAAATATTTCTTTTAATACAATAAGCTCACATAATCACATACTTTGATAATAAAACTCTCTACATTAATTTAATAAATGTAACACATATAATTAAATTAATCTACCACAATTGCGTCAATTAATTATTTAATCTAATAATTAATTCATCGAAAAATATTTATTCAATCCAATAAATATTAAAATATTATTACAAAATGACGGTTGTCACATCTTTCCCCTCTTAAAAGGATTCTGTCCCTAGAATCACAACTCAAAAATTTGTCCCGTTACATTCTCCCCCTTACAAAGATTCTGTCCCCAGAATCGTATATAACAATCTAAGTAAATAAATGAGGATAATTCTTCATCATATTCTCTTCGAGTTCCCACGTAGCTTCTTCAGCGTTGTGGTTCCTCCAAATTACCTTAACAGAAGGTATTACTTTATTTCTCAGAACTTGTTCTTTCCGGTCGACAATTTGAACATGAATTTCTTCGTAAGATAAGTCTTTGTCAAAATGTAGGGGTTCAAATTCAATCACGTGCTTGTAATCGGGTTTGTAGGGTCGTAGGACTGAGACATGGAAAACATTGTGGACATTCTCTAGAGATGGAGGTAAGGCTACCTCATAAGCAACTTCTCCGACCCTTCTCAGAACTTCAAAGGGTCCGATGAATCTTGGGCTCAATTTTCCCTTCTTTCCGAATCTGATCTTTCCTTTCCAAGGAGAGACCTTTAAGAACACATAACTACTTGGTTCGAACTCAACATTCTTACGGTGTGGATCGGCGTATTTCTTCTGTCTATCTTGAGCTGCTGTCAATCTTACTCGAATCACCTTGACTATGTCTGCTGTTTGTTGTATCAATTCCGGGCCTAGTAATTGTCTTTCGCCAACTTCATCCCAATATAGTGGAGTTCTGCATTTTCTGCCGTATAACGCTTCATAGGGTGGCATTCCAATACTAGCGTGGTAACTGTTGTTGTAACCGAACTCTACAATCGGTAAATGATCATCCCAATTTCCTTTAAAATCCATTATGCAAGCTCTTAACATATCTTCCAATGTTTGAATTGTTCTTTCACTTTGTCCATCTGTCTGCGGGTGATATGTTGTACTCATTCGCAACTGTGTACCCATGCATTCCTATAGACGTTTCCAGAAGTTCGACGTAAAACGCGGATCTCTATCAGAAACAATTGACACGGGAACTCCGTGTCTTGAAACAATCTCTTTTACATATAACCTTGCCAACTGATCTAAGTTGAATCTGATTTTGATCGGAAGGAAGTGTGCGGATTTCGTTAGTCGGTCAACGATAACCCATACTGTGTCGTAGCCTTTTTGAGTGGTCGGAAGGCCAACCACGAAGTCCATTGTAATATGTTCCCATTTCCACTCTGGGATCTCTAACGGTTGTAATAATCCACTCGGTCTCTGATGTTCCGCTTTCACTTTCTGACAGGTCAGACACTTGGCAACACATTCTGCAACATCACGCTTCAAATTCGGCCACCAGAAATGTTGTTTAAGATCTTGGTACATCTTGGTACTACCAGGGTGAATCGAATATCGTGAACTATGAGCCTCGCTTAAAATATCTTCCTTAATCTCTTGAACTGGCGGTACCCAAATTCTATTATCAAATCTCAGTATTCCTTCCTTATCCATCTTAAATCTTGGTTCGGTTCCTTCAGATATCTTCTTTGTCACATTTTTACATTCTTCGTCCTGAAGCTGAGCCTCCTTAACTTTATCCAGTAGGGTTATACCAGATTGCATCTGAAATATTTTCTCATCAATCTCCATAGGATACTTCACTTCCAATTCCAGTTTCTCCATTTCTGCAATTAGCTCGTCCTGAGCAGTCAACATCATCAACTTCTCCCGACCCTTTCTACTTAAGGCATCGGCAACGACATTCGCCTTACCCGGATGGTATAAAATCTCACAGTCGTAGTCCTTAATTAACTCCAACCACCTTCTTTGTCGCATATTCAAGTCCTTCTGCGTGAAAATATATTTCAGACTCTTATGGTCCGATTATATTTCACACTTCTCCCCGTAGAGATAGTGCCTCCAAATTTTCAAAGCAAAAACAACTGCAGCTAACTCCAAGTCATGGGTCGGATACCCCTTCTCATAATCTTTCAGTTGTCGTGACGCGTATGCAATGACTCTGCCATTTTGCATGAGCACAAAGTCAAGTCCTTTGTGCGATGCATCACTATATACCACAAAATTTCCTGTGTCATCTGGTAGAGATAACACAGGGGCTGAACTTAAACTCTTCTTTAATTCTTGAAAGCTTTCCTCACACTTCTTCGTCCAAACAAATTTCATCGATTTTCTATTCAGATTTGTCAACGGGGTTGCGATCTTGGAAAAATCCTGAATGAATCTTCTGTAATAACCTGCCAATCCAAGAAAACTTCTTACTTCCGACGGCGTCTTCGGCTGATCCCAGTTAATCACAGCTTCGACTTTGGAGGGATCCACCGAAATTCCGTCCCTATCGATCACATGTCCAAGAAATTGTACCCTTTCAATCCAGAATTCACATTTCTAAAATTTAGCGTACAACTTCTCTCTTCTCAACGTCTCTAATGTCACCCTCAAATGTTCTTCATGTTCTTCCTTGGTTTTCGAATATACCAAAATGTCATCTATAAATACCACTACGAATTTGTCCAAAAACGGCTTGAACACTCCATTCATTAAGCCCATAAATGCTGCAGGAGCATTTGTTAGACCAAATGACATTACCAGAAATTCGTAGTGACCATATCGGGTTCTGAATGCTGTCTTCGGTACATCTTCTGGTCTCACCTTCAGTTGATGATAACCACTCCTCAAATCTATCTTTGAAAAGTATCTCGCTCCCTTTAACTGATCGAACAAGTCATCGATTCGCGGTAATGGATATCTATTCTTGATCGTAACCTTATTCAGTTCTCTATAGTCGATGCAGAGCCGCATTGTCCCATCCTTCTTCTTTACGAATAAAACCGGCGCTCCCCACGGTGATACGCTTGGTTGAATATACTTATTGTCTAGTAATTCTTGTAGTTGAACCATAAGCTCTTTCATCTCTACCGGTGCCATTCGGTATGGTGCCTTCGATATTGAAACCGTTCCTAGAGCCAAATCGATCACGAATTCAACCGCTCTATCTGGTGGAAGTCCTGGTAAATCATCCGGAAATACGTCTGCAAAATCCCTCACTACTGGTATCTCCTCTATTTTCGGATTTTCTTTACGAATATCGACTATGTAAGCTAGATATCCTACACAGCCTTGTCTTAACAACTTCCTGGCCTGCATCATCGTCAGACAAATCGCTTGTCTAGGCGACTTACTACCATAAAACACAACCTTTGACGGAGTCATAAGGTTAATACGCTTCTTCTGGCAATCAATTACTGCCCCATAATTGGATAACCAGTCCATACCCAAGATAATATCGAATTCTCCCAGTCGAATAGGGATAAGATCTACGTTCATAATGTTACCCTTAATATCCACTCTACAGTTCTTGTGCACGTACTTAACAGGAATAATTTCTCTATTCGCAATTTCTATGTTCATGGGGTATTCTAACTCATCCTTAGGCAATTCTAAGTTCTTGGCAAAGTCATCGGATATAAATGAACAAGTAGCATCCGAATCAAATAATACATAAGCATTAACTTTATTGATCGGAATGATACCTGACACCACATCGCGAGACTGCACTGCATCCTGAACTGTCATGTTGAATGTTCTGGCGGTCGGCCGGTTGGTTGCAGTTGGTCCTGTGATAGTCAGAGTGCTTCCACCGTTGTTTCCTGTATTCCCTCCTGATCCTATTCCTCCAGATCCCTTCTTAGGACAATCCCTTGCAAGATGATCCTTTGAGCCACAAGTGAAGCAGGCACCCTTCTTTGGTTTAGAACAGTTAGGTGCTATGTGTCCTTCCTGACCACAATTGTAGCATACTCGTTTTCCCTTCATGCAAACTCCCAGATAAGCTTTTCCGCAGGTTGAGCACGCTTCAATCTTATTCTTTTGCCCTCCTTGTTGACTTCTAGCTGACGAGTTATCGGACCACTTTCTCTTCTGATTATTATTACCTTCCGTGCTACTTCCACCAGTCTAGTTAATTCCTTCATTTTCACTCTTTTTCTTCTTCTGATCCTGATTATATTTAGATACCGTATCGCTTCCACCTTCAGCGAGTATGGCCTTCTCTAACACTCCAGCAAAGGTGTTCAATTGGAACATTGACACCTTGTTATACAACCAGGGCTTCAGTCCCTGCTCGAAACGTCTTGCCTTTCTCTCGTCAGTATGCACTTGATACGTGGCGAACCTAGCCAATTCGTTGAACCTTGCCGCATAATCTGCTACGAACATATTCCCTTGTTTTAACTCCAAAAACTGAACTTCCATTTGGTTTTGCGAACTAGTCGGAAAATACATCTCGAAAAACATCTCCTTAAATCTCTCCCAGGTTATTACACCTTTTCCTCCCCGTACTTTGTTTGCCTGCCACCAATAGCTGGCTTCATACTTCAGCATGAATGTTGCATATGCGGTCTTCTGATCTTCCCTTACTCTGGCGACGTCAAACACCTTCTCCATCTCCATAACCCATGTTTGAGCTTCGATTGGGTTCATGGAACCTTTAAACTCTGGCGGTCCCACCGCCTTGAAATCCTTGAACGTGGTGTTTGGTGGGGCTTGTGGTTGATTGTTAATTGCTCCAGCCAGTAAATTCACCAACTGCTGAAAGGGGTCAGCATTGGTGGTGTTGTTGTTGTTATTCGTTGACCCTTCCTGGGCTGGTCGATGATTTGGTCGTCTTCTTGGTGGCATTTTTCTGTTAAATAAACACTTTATTAGAACTTTATTTATTTCTCTAAATAGTTAAGACATTACTCAATAATTTAACATATCACTTAACACATCATCTTAAATAACTTGATATATTTGCATTCAAATCAAAGTTTTAAGATTAAACGATAGCATAACTGCTATTTACATCAACTATCCTGGAATAAAGAATCCACAGAATTTAAAACATTCAAATATTCTTTCGTTCATAAACACGTCAGAATTTACATATAAAAACTAATTAAGTCTTTCACATAATTAAATAAATTCTATCACTGTCTGTCAAGGCGCTGGATAGCCTTGCTACGTTCCTCCTCCATGATGCGGCACATCGTTCTACGATCTAGCATATATGTTGGTAGATCCTCAAACTAGATTGGATACTTCCTAACTCGATCTTGGACCACATTCATTGCATTTTGTAGTGTAGAGTATGTCTCCTCAAGTTTAGCCTTCTTCACATGGCGATCATCTTATGCACGATCAGCACGACGTGACTCTCGTACCCAACCCTCCTCTGCTATGGCAAGCCTCTCTGAGGTCTCCTTCATATCCTTCTTTAACTTCTCTATTTCTGCGGACTTATCCTCGGTCTGACCCTTCTCGTGAACCAGATCCCACTCCACGTTTCCTAAACGTGTGTGAAGAGTCACAATCTCTCTATCCTTCTGCTCAATAGTAATCTGCTGACTAACCGCCTGCTCAGTCAAATCCCGAACAGTATCCTGCAACTCTACGTTACGATCATAGAGTGCGTCATACATCTCTGCATCAATGGAGTTCGGTGGGAACTCCTTTTCTTCCTCTTCCTCAGGATCCTCATCTGGATCAATCTCCGGCTCATGCTCCTGACCAACGACAGTAACCATCGGAGATGACTCTCTCTGTACAAGTTGTTCCCTGAAGATATGAATTTCGCGGGGCTCCTCCTCTATAGGTAATCGGGATTCCTCCTCCCCAGCTCGACTAGCTCCTCCAATATCCGACATCCTGACAACAAAATTTTAAGTTTTAGTTACTAATCCATGCTAGCGAACACATAGATTAACACATAAGCACATAAAGTCTTTTATTATCTTTAATGAATTTAGAAATTCATTTCTTAGAACTCGATAAGAGTTTACCACTACTATGTTCTCGATCTCCTACAAGGCTACTACCTAAGGTTGTCCCCCCCACCTAAGGTTTATAACCTTACAGCTCTGATACCAACCTGTGACACCCCCAAATCCGGTACTTCCATTTCCACAGGATTTGGTGTTCACTGTACAAACATCATCTATCTATCTACCCATAAATAAAATACAACCATACAATAGATAGAATAAATAATAATCTAACCTTAAAATATCTGTGCGAAAACATAACAATTAAGTCTTAAGTAACATCAATTCTAAATGTCATTACACAACCACATAAACAAATAGTCTTCATTACTTGCTAATCTTGCCCTTGCCTTTACTAGTGGAAGGCTCGTTTGTTCTCTCGTTTTTAACTGCAATGTTATTATTACGCAAGAGTGAGCACGATTGCCCACAAGTATAACAATATAATAAATGAATAATAATAACATGCGAATGAATTAATAACTTTGAATATAAAAGCTCAACTTTTGAATCAAGAATGAATAACAAGAATCAAAAGAAATTCTGAGGGTCACAAGACCTTGAACTATGTCCTAGGTTGTCAAGTGTTTATTCTTGAAACCTTTAACAATCATAAGACTATGGACTCTTCTTCTCGTACTTAGGGGGATCAGCCCTTAGTACCATTTTGTGCACAATATCTTAACGCTAAAGCGTAAATAATCCCCTATTAAAGGGTTGTTCATCTCAGTTTGACATCGGAGTCCGCACCAAAGGAAGTTTGGATTGGGTAAGCTCAATAAAAGTTCTAGAATTTATAACGCTTATCAACTATGGACTAGTTGAATCAATAAGGGTTCACTAGTCTTACAAGGTTCAACAATAATTGATATTCAATTTGAATAATAAAATTCAAGATGTATACAATCGAATAAGTATTGTATAATAAGAATTATGCTTTTAAAGAATGATAAGATCTAATATGAAATCTTGACTTGAACAGTAATAAAAAAGATAGAATAATGAACTTGCTTTATGTAAAGAATTAAGGTTTAGAAACTTGCCTCGTGTGTAGGCTAAACGATTACTACTTCTGTTCACCATAAGTCCTACACACATACCATATATATTCACGAAATTCATTAGTTACATTTTCTCTTAATTATTTAATATAAACTCTACTTTATTTAACAAATCATTACCCTTCTAATTTAATTACTTAATTAAATTAGAATAGTTTCATTCTCTTACTATTATTACACTCGAATAAATTATTTTATAATAATTTCCATCGAATATTTATTTTACTCCATCAATATCTCAATTAAAATATTTATTTTATTTTATAAATATTTTAATAATAATTTTCATCGAATATTTATTTTATTCCATCAATATCTCAATTATAATATTTATTTTATTTTATAAATATTTTAATAATAATTTTATCAAATATATATTTTACTCCATCAATATCTTAATTAAAATATTTATTTTATTTTATAAATATTTTAATAATAATTTTCATCGAATATTTATTTTATTCCATCAATATCTCAATTATAATATTTATTTTATTTTATAAATATTTTAATAATAATTTTATCGAATATTTATTTTACTCCATCAATATCTCAATTAAAATATTTAATTTATTTGATAAATATTTTAATTAATTAATTATTATTTAATTAATTATTATTTTTTATTTATTTATTTATTTTTTTTGTCGGGACGGGATAATTTAGTTTGGTAACACCCGCCGGGGGCGGGGTTACCCAGACTTAGTTTCTGCAATTTCTGCAGTTCTGCAGTTCGCGAACACAACAAGGCCAAATTAGGCCAAAAATCAATCACACGTAAAATTATACATGAATATGGCCATAACTTTCAATTAGTTATTTTTACCCGAATTTAGACTTACCCAATCATTGTAATACATATATAATCATTACTTAACCCATCTAGCATAATTTTTAACAAGTTACAACACATAATTTGCAAAAAATCAACACATTTACTTCCATTGTTCTTGATGTTCTTGAAGGTTTTGAAAATAAAACATGAAAATTGTCACTACGGATTCGTTATAACACCGAATTCGTTTATTTAAATTTTGGTCTCTTCGTATCAACATGCATAACATCATACGAGTGTAAATTTTACGAAAACATTTATGTTTGACATATTAAAATCACGTATAAGGCCATAAGGCCAAAACCCATACTCTGTAATTTTGTAGAAATCATATACGACATGTTTTCATGAATTTGATGATATGGTTTACATAATATATATAATTAAACACGATTTGATATGTCATAGCACATATACAACCCATAATCATTACTCCTAACCCAATTACAGAGGTTAAACCAAAACTTTAAAAGCCATTTTCATGAAAACTAAAAGACGTGAAGTAGAAATTGGGAAGGAGGAGATTACCCTGAGTATAATTTAGAAGAGGTGATCAATGATGATCCTTTCACAACAACCTGTTGATTACACACTTACAAATTTCTCTCAAGCTTCTCAATTTTCTCTCTGGCTTGTTTTCTAGACTTAGGCAATAATGAAGAATGGAAAGAAGAATACGTATTATAAGAATTCAACAGACGCGCATAATGGTCAGTTACTCCAGTAGTGGGTAACTGCATCCAACTCCCCATAGGGCCTTGTTTGGCTAGATTAATAGATTTCAAAAATTATTTAATTTAATAAAGCTTTATCATATAGTTTAATTCATGTCACACCCACTTGCACAATAATTCATATATCTTATTTAATATAAATAAAATATAATAACTTCTCGTAAATTCACATAGTCATATATTTAATTTTCTCATTAATTAATAATGTCAAATTATTAATTCTCTAATTAATAATTAAATTAATTAAAATACTAATATGCTTATTAAATATTTCTTTTAATACAATAAGCTCACATAATCACATACTTTGATAATAAAACTCTCTACATTAATTTAATAAATGTAACACATATAATTAAATTAATCTACCACAATTGCGTCAATTAATTATTTAATCTAATAATTAATTCATCGAAAAATATTTATTCAATCCAATAAATATTAAAATATTATTACAAAATGACGGTTGTCACATCTTTCCCCTCTTAAAAGGATTCTGTCCCCAGAATCACAACTCAAAAATTTGTCCCGTTACATTGGTCGAGAAACCATGAGGGTTACATATATTTGTATTTAAAAATCACAACTTATGTGTTGTCGTACTCTGCACGACAGTTCAACAGTTGTATAAATAAAGTTTGTATTTGATTTCAGTAGTGTGATATATGGCAACTCAGAATGAGTGTTGTATACCTATTTTGGGAGAGTCACACATGTATCTTAGAATCAATGAAGTGCATTATATTTATAATTTTCTCATTGCCTTGTAAAAGTAATCCTTCTCCGAATCAGGTTAAGATTCCAATGTCCAATCCATAATAGAATTGTATCAAATCTCCTATAATTAAGGAAGTGGATCCATAGTCGAACACTTCATTCCATAATCAGAATCCAAATACAATTAGGAATCTCAATCCATAAGTCCCCCGTCCACTAAATCCACTTATGGTCTAATCCCAAACAACTCTACATAATTAATGGCCATTACACTCCAAAGGCCCAAATAATCATGGCCCAACATTGCCCCCAGTCTTCCATTAAATAGAATATTTGATGTAAAGAGTATACAAAAAATGGCCCAAACAGCAAAAGAGCCCAAATATGTCCAAATAAGTCCCAACCATCAGAACCACCCAAGACCGGACAGCTTTAACCTTTCAATTCCACCATCATTAACTTCATTAAATGCGCCACCCTCGATACTCGAAAACAACTGAAAAGATAATCACTATAAAAACCCAATTCCCCAAAATCAAACGGTTTCACCTGCTCATTTAGATTTTATATTTCAAAAGCACTTTTACTTTCTCCTTCCTCCAGCTCTCTCTCTGCGAACTAACAATAATGGCCTCCAAAAACCCAAAAGTTGACATCCCAATCTCTGTAACCCCCCTTGCTAGTATTCCAGCCACCTCTACTCCCATAAATACAATTCTAGAAGCAAACCCCAACATTGCACCATCCTCCAGCAAGAATCCACCTAAAAACTGACACCCAAAACGCTCCTCTTGAATACCATAATGAGGATCAATTCTTCCATGCCAACACCCCCTCTCAACTTACAGAGGCTGACATCCGTGTGATCCGAGAACAATATCAGATCCCAGACACTCACTATCTGAGAACCCCTACTCTCACCGATCGTATGTACCACCGTCCCAAAGGCTGGACCGCCATGCCCCTCACCCTCTTGGAAAAAGGGGTTCATCTACCCCTTCATTCCTTCATCATCACCATTTTAGGGTTCATGGGCATTGGACTAGCCCAACTAGTACCCAATTCCTACATCCATATCCTCTCCTTCATCGCATTCTGCCATGAAATAGGAGTCCCACCTTTAATTGACTTCTTCTTCTCCTTATTCACCATCGAAAACTCTTTCAAAAAAGGCTTCAAAGTATTGAGCAAACAAGGCCCAAAGCCCAACTCCAAGTTCAAAAAACGCCCACTGATGGATGCCCCTTCGAGCAACAAAGGGTGGAATAAGGATTAGTTCTTCGTCACAGGACCTGAAATCCCCATGATCCCAGAATGGACGTCACACAAACATATTTCTCTGAACTTCGGCGATATATCTAAAGATCGCGTACTAGAGATGGAAAAACTGCACGAGCAACTCCCTTTGAAGGAATAGAGCTTCGGCCTCTTGAGCAAACAAGCATGGTTGTACGACCACAAACGTAAGTCCCGAACTTAATACTTGCATAATTTATACTTTATCTTCATCAATTATTCGCTAAAACCCTCCTCTATCTCCTGCTATAGTCCCTTATCAAACCAACCTCGATCGACTGAAAAGAACTTGAATATTTCCTCTATGCCAACCCATCTCAAACCCCTGCTAAACCCCAAAACACCAAGCCCCAAAACACTGAACCCCAAACCACTGAACTAACCCCCTGCCGAAAATTCAACACAACCTCGACGGAAGAAAAAAGTCGCCAAAAAACTGAAACACATCCATGTCCCAACACTTAGTGAAAGCCTCCTTGACATGCCCATCGTCGAACGTACCCAAATCCTCCAAATCAAAAAGAAACGAGCCAAAATAACCCCTCTTACCGCCGAAGAACTTAGAGTACCTTGTACCGAAGCCAACCAACCTCCCGTTATTCCAATCGAGATCAACGAAGTCAAAGAAGAAGTTGAACCCGATTCCCCCTTATCAGAAAAAGAAAACATACTTTAGAAAACCAAGCAACCCCATCAACTGAACTTCCAATAACTCTAGCTCTAACCTAATTGAACAACTAAGACCTTCTCCCCAATGACCATCTTCCTCCACCGCCATACCCAAAGCTATTCGCTTACCCACCTTATGGCCGGACAATAATGAAGACTTCCCCCCTCTATCTATATGACGCCTTTATCCTAGGAACCGACGATCACCGCTTCGGGAAGAGTTCCACAACTGACCTCTTTCGTGCCGACATGACCCATCAGGCTCGGGTAAGTTAATTATTACTTAACCACTTTCATTTACGAGCATCTTTCTAAGTCCTACTACTTAATTCTAAATACCTGTAGGCTAATGGAATCTTCGGGCGGCTCAACCAAAGATATAAAAAGATTGAAGCCGAAGAACAAGCCGCCCAAAAAGAGAATGCCATTCTAAAATCTGCCTTGGCGAGGGAGAGGAGTCTACATGAAGACGCCCTTTTCTATGCCGAAGGACTCAAAAAAGACATCGCCAAACTGAAAGAACAACTAACTACTGCCGAAAAACTTTAACAAGCTACTTCCGAACAGAACCAAGAGCTAACGATGACTAAAGAAGTACTGATGCAAAAGAACCAATCCCTCACCAAAGAAATCAACAAAACAAAGATATCCGAACAAAGGCATCTCGCACTTCGGAAAAAATTTGAGAAAGAACTTTGCGAACTCAAAGCACTTGGCCCCCACTAACCGAAGACCTCCACAACGTAATCCGAACCGAATACTGCAAATCGCCTGAACTAACCAACAAGATAGTTCAGATGTACGCTGATGGCTACGAAGCAGTCCGAAGCAAAGGCAAAAGAAAACTTGTTGCCGTTGCACTGAACCCACTTCTCCTTGACTATTCTGAAGATGAAGACGACGATAACACCGAAGACGACCCTCCTCAATCTTAACTTTAAACTTGTAAAACAATATTATAATTTCTTTTATATTTAAATGAAATACAATTTACTCCTTTTTACTCCTTTTACATTGATCCCATACATTTACTTTATCAAACAATAATCAAACAACCAGAACTCAACACTTCAAATAAAATCAAATAATAATGCAAAGTAATATTGTTCACCATCGAAGAGTTAAACATATCTGTTAGTTCCTAGAGGGCACTCAATAGATCTAAAAGGGGGGGTTGAATAGATGCTTTTTGAATTTCAAAAATCTTTTCCATTTTAGTTTACACTGCTGAGTAAATAACAGATGACAAACTTAAGAATTATTTAAAGCACAACGAAATAAGTTAAGGCTCCCCTTCATAGATGTTATGTTGACCATTTATCTAGAGTTAGTTTAGTTGTAAGTAGTTATCATGTTTATAGAAGTTATATCAATTATAATGTAAATGACATAATGTAAAAGACACAATGGATTTTAAGTGGTTCAGAGACTCAAGCTCATAATCCATTCTTCTGCCTCAACAAGCAGGGATTCCAATAAGGAAGTCTTTACATCACCGAATCACTAAGATTCCTTCGAGTCCAGCAACCTTGGAACATCAGTTCACTAAAAACTCTCCAAGTCCAGTAGGCTTGGAACTTCAGTTCACTAAGAACTCGTCAAGGCCTGCAGCCTTGGAACTCAGTTTAGCCCCTTTGGACAAGAACACTTCTGGCCCTAGCTTCTTGTTATTTGTTGTTGTTGGTGTAGAGCTACCAAGATGACTTTAAGCTTGTTCATCCTTGATTATTGGTAGCTTATTGCGATCCTCTTTGGATCCTGCATCGAGACTGGATCACCATTGGACATACTGCTAAGTTGTTCATAAAGCTCGATATCATTGAGTGCTTAGCAGTCTATCAATTCTTCATTGGTGCTAATGATCTTGTGATTGGTCCTTTTCTGATATCAGCTTGCACTTCTTCACCATATGAGGTTTGCTAAGTCTTTGTATCTTTGGTAGATTTTGTCTAACACTTAGCATCCTCTGAACCTTGGTTGGATTGTGTACAGATTTGGTTATGTATATGTTCTTCTTCAGCTTTTGATGGTTCATGGTGATTTTTAGACTGACTCTTTGAATTTCCTCTCTGATCTGTCAATCTTGTGAAAGCTATTTTCTTGGCCTTCTCGGCTCTCAGCTTAGCTGTCATTTTCAATGGCATTCTCATTATTGTTAAGTAAAGCCTTTTCCTGGTAGAGCTTTTCTCCTTTCTTGCTTCACTTTCTACTTTTGTAGTCTCACTACCACTAAGATATATTCTGTTTTGCTTTATAGATCTCTTAGAGTTATCAACCTTACTTAAACCAACCACTTCTTCTTTTGAGCTTTTGCTTTTAAATAACCTTTCAAGAGCTTTCCGTTGGATTATAGCCGTTGGGAGTTATTTGAATTGATTCGCAGATCTTGAGTTATTTGGTGCAGACTGCAGATGTGACATGACAACTCCTTTTTCACTTTTCTGACACTGCAGTCTACTATTTCACCTACCCCATTAGAGATGTCACTTTAGTGTGTGTCAGGCAGGTAGTCACCTTTATTTCTTCTTTCTAATTCCTCGATCAGAACATCAGGAGTTGTCCTTTTGCATCGATGCTTTCAATATCCAACGTTTGAATATCAGTCTTTGCATTGAGATATTTTTAAGGCTTCAATACTTAGATAACTGAACTCTATGATTCTGATAGAGATGACCTTGAACTTGATCGTAGTTAGTCTGTTGAATATTACTCCTTGACTGATTGAGACAACACTACGATTCTGAGAGTATTCTTTGGAATTACAATGTAGAACTCTCTTACTCCACTCATTTAGTGCATCATCACTTCTGCTTGCATTGACTTATATTAGGTATTGACAACTTATCTGATTACTTTGGCCCTCCTTAACTTCAAGACTTATCAGGTTTGACATGCTCAGTCTCTTTCTCCTTGTGATCTCCCGTTCACATATTATCAATGGTCTGACCCATGTTTAATCTTCTATGTCTATTCTGTATAGGTTGACCAATGTCTTTGTTATAGACCCCATCAGTTTCTACTTCTAACTTGGTTAGCACTACTATCATGGTTATACCCAAGATCGTTATCCTTTGTTTATCTTGGCGGCTACTGCATTTCTTATTGAAGACTTCCCTTAAATGGCTTCACCATTCAATCAGGATGCTAATTTAATTGATGCTTCGATCTTCTGTTTACTTGCAAGCCATTAGGTGAATGCTCTTTAGCTTCCTTCAGGTAGATTACAACCTTTACAATTCTGATCAGAGGCTTCATTCTTTGGATGCTTTGGGAGTGCTCATGTGTTGAGAATCATGTTAACACTGCGATTCTTCCTTGGCATTGTGAGCACTGATTGGCTTTGTCGAAGACTTTGTTATGCAAACTATGATCTAGCTTTGGTTCAGCAGACACTACGACTCCGAGAGCAGATTATACATCAGATTACGATTTCTATTTTAACACTTTTTGTTCTTGTCTGATATAGCTCGACTACGATTTCTGCCTCTTATAGGATCAGTATACTCTATGACTTCAAGTGTGGTCTACGATTCTTGACTTGGCTTGGTAGGTGCTTAGACCAACTCTACAATTTTGAGTGAGGCCCTCCTAGGCAAACTACGATCTATAGCCACTTTCTCGATACTCTATGATTCTGCCTTGGTTTCTTCAATCCCTCGGCTAGTTCGAAGATCTACGATTCTGCCTTGATAGTCACTGAATACTTTATTTCTTCTGGCAGACTTTTAAGGCTTGTGAAGTATTCGATGATCAAGAAGGCCTATTTATTACATCATCTAAGATCAACCTAACAAGATTGATCTTTCTATCTTCAGTCCTTGTACACCATATTCTTTTTAAGGACTTTACAAAGCTATTTTGTTCATATAGAATCAACCTAACAGATTTGATCATTCCAGTCTAAGTCCTTGTACATATATTTCTATTATCTATTCAAGGACTTTACAAGCTTATTTCAATGCAGACATATTTGCATATTCATTCATTAAGATCATAATCAAATCTTATATAAATAGGAATATCATTCACATGCGTATTCTTAACAATCTCCCCCTATTTGATTATGACAAAAAATAATAAGTCCATATATATGAGATAAATGAATCTTAAGATACAGTGAGCTACTGTATTGCTAGAGCATGTAAGATGAATGATATATTAAAAAGCATTTGATTACAGCTGAATAGTAAGCCTAAATTTTGGATCCAGAGTTAACTATTACATATAGAGATGTACCTTCTTCTTTATGTGTGTCTCCTGGATTCCCTCTATTGTTGCTACTCATCTGCTTGATCTTCTAGTTCCTTTTCCCCCTGAGATGCATTGGATAAAATCTAATTACGCACAACAAACAAGTATACGTGGTCAACAAATAATAAAGTGTAAGTAGAGTATCGTTCCCACGAGGAATTATTAATACTAATTACCAAATACTAACTCTTAACCAAACTAATTTTATTTAAACAATCAATTTAAGATTATATTAATTAAATTATTTATTTACACTAATTTTAATTACCACTAATTAAAAATCAGATTATAGAGATTTAAGATCACAATTTCACTTATTGCTTCATTTAAGTTAACACACTTCTCATCAAATATTCTCTATCCTGAAATGTTAATCAAGAACACTAAAGCAGATAAAATCACCTCTCGATGCATAATACTCATACTCATTTAAATCCACAGATGATAGAATTAAGCAAGACACCCTAATTAACTAATCTGCTATATCTCTATGTGAATTACAATTAAAAAGGATTTTATGCACAAGTTCTTTATCTAATTACATGCGATGTATAGGTATATCTCTATCCTAGACATAAATTATGTATTCCAACGCCATGCAGAAAACACAATCACATGCTATTTTGATCAGATCTAAATCTATACTTCATCTCTCGAGTTCATATGGATTATCACGGTAATTGTTAGCTAGGTAATTAAGCAATTCATCACAAACCATAATAGACAATCCAAGAATAATCATAATAATTAATAGAGAAGCATACTAAAAATAAAATATGCAATAAGCTCCATTGTAATCTTAAACAAAATATTTAGTTCATGATTAATGAATTAAAACCAAGAATCCACAATTGAAATAACATTGAAAGACAAAAATAACAGTAGAGTGAAGAATAAATCTATTGTCAGCAAATACTCATCTTCCTCAAGCTCCTGTTCTTGATCTTCAATGGTCTCCAAGTTGCATCAATCTCCAAACTAATAAGAACTAGGGTTTTGTCCTAATCTACTCTAATCTCATCTAATGGAATTCTCTTCTTCTACTAATCCTTCCATTCTCCTCCTTTTATATGCCTCTTTATATGTCTTTAAGTTCTCCTGGAAGTCCTTGAATCAACCAGCTCGAACTAATCCTTCTTGAACTCAAATCCTGAGAAAAACTACTTTTTCTGCGCGTACCCCCGCCCCAGGGGGGTTTTATACTGGCTAGGCCCGCCCCGGCGAGATATGTTACTATTTTTGCCTTAGTACCCCCACCCCGACGGGGGTTTTGTGTGTATAATGCCCGCCCCGGCGGGGTTCCTTTATTGGAAATTTTTGGCTCTGACGTTCTTTGGGAAAATGACCATAACTTGTTTGTTTGAACTCTGATTTTGATGATTCAAGATGTTCCGGAAAGAGAAGACGTAGATATAAAATTTTCATTCTTTGAGGATTTCAAAATAAGGGCCGGAGAAATGCTGAAATTGGCTCTGAAGTGGCTGCTATATAAATGGCAAGCCAAAAATACGAATCTAGCAACCCCAAAAGTCGATCCAAGTAGCTTTTGTCTCAATTCCTACAAAACAACATAAAACATGCATGAATAGACACACACACTTAAAAACTTCCAAAATATTAAGTTCAAATGTACTCAATTAATGGGTATAAAACCCACTCATTAACATGCATGCTCCATTTCTTCATCTTTGTCTTCTGCTTTGCTCTTCAGATATTGCTTTAGCTCCCCTTTTGATGATGATACACTTAATGCTATGTTGACCTAATTCCTCTTCTCCTTTTTCTCCTTCTTCTCTTTCTTTACCTCAGCCTTCATTCTTCTCTCTTTGCTCTTTCTTGAATACCTCTTTCCCCCCCTTTTTGTTATGAATCATTTGGGAAAGCTGTTGGACATTTGTCATAAGCTGCTCTGTCAGATAAGATGAGTTGCTAAATTCAATCTTGAGTTCTTACTGACTTAACTCCAATTGTAGAGAGAGGGACTGCTTTAGGAAGTCAATCTTGTCAATGAGGGACATGATTTGATCTGTATTGTCCTTATGGGCTTGCAGAGCATCTTCCTTTTTCATTGATGAACTTCAAATAGATTTGATCACTCTCTTTGATTTTGAGAGATATATATCTGATATTATGGCTTGGAGTCTATTTTGAAGAATCCTATCTCCTTCTTCTGACAACATCTTTGCTTTTGCAGCAATGCGAGATATCTTCTCAACCAGCTCGTTAGAATTCTTCAGTAACTTTTGTTCCTTAGGAGTTTGATCATTTGGTTAAGCAGACTTCTGTTAAACACCATATTGGACTCCACGATTCTCATTCTTGGACAATTTTTCAAATGTAGTGATAATATGATAGATCGTTGAGTACCAATCACTTTTGGAAGACGAAAGAATATCAAACAATTTTGCTTGGATAGAGTAGAGCTTCTCAAACTGAGCTTGATCATCTTCAATGGTAGAGTGAAAAGACTTTACGATCATAAACTTAGATATACTCCTTCTGCCATCTGAACCTACTCTACACTCATATGGAATGTAGTGGTTACCAGCATGTTAATAGACCTTGAAGTGAGACTGGTCTTTGATCAACTTTGTTGTAAATTTCTTTACTCTTGGAAAGTTTTGAGACACCAGCTCCAAGTTTGGAAAATATGAGTAACACCAGCTGAAGTAAATTTCATCTTTACCAGTATATGCCTTTAGCCAAGGCATCCATGGATAGAACCATTTCATTAGGAGATCATCAGGATTGTACAATATTGTAGTTGTAAGACGCCAAATTTATGAAATAAAAGTATTCAAATTTTTTATTTTGGTAAATAGTTAAATTGATAAAAGTTTAAATTTAAGGATCATATTTGAAAATTTTGCAAAGTAAGCAAGTTGTTATAAATATTCATTGTGTCGGGAAATATTCGTTTGGTCGGGGAATATTCTTTTTGTCGGAGAATTTTTGTACAACGACACCATCATTGGTGGAACCCACAACGGAATAACGGTCGGAGTTAGACAAACGACTGAAATAACTTTTTATAAAAAGATAATGGCGAAAGTTTTTACCATTAAACTGTTGAAATACCCGGTGATAAAAGTACAGTAATACGCGTGGTTGTATAGTAGCACACGGTATTGAGTATTGATGCTTACGTGAGAAGTCACTCAGTTATACTCAATTATTGCTACAATAATTGCTACATAGTATCTCACGTTATTTGATTCAATTATTGTCATAATATCATTTGCATAATATTTTATATTTCTAAATCAATAATTAAGACGACAAAGTTATTTATATTATTATTTACAATATTGACGATGTCTAGAAAGTTCTATTGAGAAGAGGTTTGGTCACCTAATTGCGCGCCAATATGGAGAAATCCTTATCGGAAAGTTCCCTCTTTCCTAGGAATGAGCTGTTTGCTAAATATTGTGAGTTATAATATTAATGATGAATAATTGTTAATAGATTAAAAATGTGTTTATTAAAGATAAGTGATTTGTGGTAAATATTTATTCAATTTTTGATATAAATAGAGGGGTTTGTTATGAGGTGTTTGTTATAAGTTTGACTTATTATTCCACGAGGAGACGTGCTAATTTTTAAGACTGTTGGTTGAAGTTATAATAATAAATCAATATGGATCTTTGGTTGAAGATATAATAGTAAATCAATATGGACCGCTGATGGAAAGTTATAATAGTAAATCAATATGAATCGCTGGTTTAAAGTTTTAATAGTAAATCAGTATGGACCGTTGCTTTAAGTTTTAATAGTAAATCAATATGGACCGTCTGTTGAAAAGTAAATTAATCTGTGCCATTCATGAATTAATTACTATTCAATCCTTTTTCCTATAAATAGAAGCTCATTCCTTCATTATTTCTTACGAATTCACTGAAACTCTAGAGAGAGAAACTATAGAGAGAAAGAAGAAGAGTATTCTGCTATTACACTAGTTTAGTCTCCAACTTTTTATTAAGGTAAGGGATATTATTTGTTGTATTCGTAAGAGGTATTATTTCTTTCGTATTCATGAAGAGAGTTATTTTCTTTCAATACTCGTAAGGGTTTTTATTCCATTCTTTATTATCCTGTTGGAATAACCTGTCTACGCGGACTACCACATGTATGGTGAAATCTTTTTGTTATTCCATTCTTTATTATTCTGTGGGGATAACCCGTTTACGTGGACTACCACATGCATGGTGAATGACCCTTCATATTCATTTTTATTAATCTACAGGAGTAACTTGTCTACATGGATTACCACATGAATGGTGAATGACCCTTCGTATTCATTCTTTATTAAATTGTGGAAATGATTTGTCTACGTGGATTATCGCATGGCGGGTGAAAATCCATTTGCAGTTCGTATATTCTTTTTATACTCGTATGAGATATCATTTCTTTTGTACTCGTCATGAAATATCGTTTTATTTTCTATTTTCCTTTTATGAGTACTATTCACAGAGTACTATTCAAGTATACGATACTATTCAGTTATACGGTACTATTTACGAATACAGAGTACTATTCACGGGTTACTATTCAAGTATACGGTACTATTTATGAATATGGAGTACTATTCACAGGTTACTATTCATGAGTTACTATTCATGAGTTACTATTCACGAATTACTATTCATGGGATACTATTCATGACAAAATTGGTTTCTTTTTCTGACCAAATTATCGTTGATTTATGAATCTTACTCTTGAAATTAAATCTATGTTTTGACTATTGTTTTTGTTATCATATATAACATTTTTATAACCCTGGTGTTGAAATTTCTCTTTCACTTGAGTGTAAAGATGGGTAGATTATTGGTATGATCGTGACTATGGGTTCTCTTTAGCCAGTAGTGCAAAGATGAACTATTTTTGAATATCTTTGGCCCGTAGTGCAAAGATGACCTGTTGTTGAATATCTTTGGCCCGTAGTGCAAATATGACATGTTGTTAAATATCTTTGGCCTGTAGTGAAAAGATGAACTATTGATGAATATCTTTAGCCCGTAGTGCAAAGATGAATTTATTAGTATGATTATGAACAAGAACTGTGATTTGGTATAACCATGATCTTTGATGTTTCAAGTAAAGACAAGTGATGAAAATTATCTTCGTCCTGGATGAGAAGAGGAATTTAGAACTACAATTATGATTATGAGTTATTAATATGATTGTGGACAGGAACTGTTGATTGATGTTACAGGGTTAAAACATTGTTGGTGGAATTTTAACATGGAGAAGACAATAGACTTTATGGTTTATTTGACTCTTCTAATGGATTTCTCGTTCCGCTGCAACTATGGTTGAAAAGTTTTATCATCTACCATATGTTTTATATCTCTATTTCATTACTGATGAATGCTATTGATAATTTAATTATCTTTAGTCGTGATATTCTTTATTGGGCTAGTTGTGCGCACCCTTTTGTTTCACATTCCTTTCAGGTAATAAGAGTTTAGCTGGATCAAGCGGGGTTAACAGGGGAATAGAACGGTGGTAGATAGCTGTTGAGGTTTTCCTAAAACAGTATAGAAATAATTTTATTGAGCATTTTAGATAAGTCTGTCGTATTTTATATGCCATTTAACCGTTGATTTTGGTGAACTAAATAGGGTGAGGTGAACCTAACTTTGGAAGGGTGTTTTGCTACTATCATACAAGATGTGTAATGACCTATGATTTCGTGTTATCATAAGATAGGGTTGTGCACATCCACTTGCTGATTATATCTACGAGCACTACCTATATAATCTTGGAGTTTGGTTGAAATATAATTCTCAATTGAAGACCATGGAGATATTTATATGGCAAGATAAGACTCACAATTGGAAAGAACATTATAGTAATATTCTTATTTTTCTTTGGGGTCTATTGAGTAAACCAAGGATAATTCTCGAGTCATATGACATCTATTATAACTTAGATGCATGGCTTCCCATGTACTAAGGTTTCCTTGAGCATTTTCCAAAGATTTTAATTTCTAAAACAATTATTGATTGTACCTTTATGTAAGGTACCATTGTAAGGTATCACTGTGAGATGCTATCCAAGTAAAGGGATGAGAGTTACAGTTGGTATACACATCATATGTGTTTTCGTATTTTGTATGACAGTTGTTTGAAGAAGTTTGTAGTCGAGGAACAGAGTGATGGTCCAAGATGGTGGCTATAGTAGTCCTCACTATTCTATGAAATAGTGTATCAATAAATATAATGAGGACTCCATTTGAGTTTGAATACTGTCAAGAAGACAATATTCGTGCAAAAATTCTTAGCTACGCTTTTGTCGTATTGTATAAAAGAAGTTTGTATTTGATTTTGTTCCGTGTATCTGGGACTCAGAATGGGTTGTGTGGACCTATTTTGGGGGGCGTCACAGTAGAGCAATCTAAATCTAAGTTTTTCCAATTTTTAAACAAATCTTCTGTTGACATCCTTACTACTTTTAGTTGTTCGTTTCCATGGTTTATCCATCTTTCTGATGGTACATCTGCTGGTTCATCAAAGACTTCCACCACTAATCTTCGGCAAACTCTTGTTGGAGAGAGAACATGATAGTCTGCTAATTCCTGATCTGTAAAATTGAAATCTGTTTCTATCTCTTCACTTTTTGAGCTTGAATCATGCTGAATCATTTCATCTGATATATTAGTGAATCCTTCTTGCTGATTTTCGTCACTTGTACATTCTTCAGTATCCTTAGCATTTTCTCCTTTGGATTTAGACTTATCATCACTTAATTCAATTATTGCAGTAGAAGATTCTTCTCTCTTCTTTAGGACAGATCTAGCAAGCAATCTGTTGCTCTTTCTTTTCCTTGGAGATTCAGCTATAGGAAATTCAGTTCTTTTTTCATCTTCAATTTTGAAGCCTTTGAGTCATCAGATGAGCTTCTTTGGGATTCAGCCATAGGAACAGATGATTCCTCTTCAGACCTTGAGTCCTCTGAAGTAGCAAAAGAACTCCTTAAGACTTTAGCAGTGGGAGATCTAATTTCTTCAATTTAGACCTTTCCTTATCAGCAGAATGACTACTTGAGAATTCATTCATAGGGTTTTTAGTTTTCTTTTCTTTTTATGAGTCTACTCTTTTCTCTTCAGTAGATAGACTTCGTTGGTGAACTGATATTGACTTCTTCATCACCTTTGCTTTCTTCTTGGATGGCCTTTAAAGCAATGTGTTACTCTTTCTCCTTTTTGGGGTTGCTTCAGTTTATGCTTTTTCCTTTCCTGCTCCATGTCTCTTTTTGTCAATAGTGAGACTTCTTGGTGGAACCTTTGTATTCTTCACAATCTTAATTTTCTTCTTTGATGGAGTGGCTGCTACAGGTATAGAGTCATCAGATTGAGACAACTTGCTTTCCATTTCTTTTTCCTTCCTCTTCATTACAGAAACCTTGCTGCTGCTGCCAGATGTCATTGGCTTTTTATTTTCCATGAGATTTTTCTTCCAGTTTTCAAACAGCTGTGGGGACATCACTTTATGAACATTCAGTGGTTCTCCCTCATCATCCTTTATCTTACTCTTCAACTTCTTCTTTAGTATAATGCTCAAGAGTCTTTCATGAAAAACTTTTGTGAGGGGTTTATCTGTAGACTTTTTCATCTCAGCTTTTTCTAGCAATTTGGACAACCAATCAATTAGAATGGCTTTGAAATTCATCTGCTATTTATGATGATTGCAGTCATAACTCTCAATTACAGATCACTAATAGTATCATGTGCAGTGTCCTTGTACAAGATGCATTTTCCCGTAATCTCAGCCAAGAATTCAAACTCTTCAAGAAACTCCTTCTTCTTCATATCTTTCAAATTTATATTCCTCTTGTAGCGCATTAAGTTCTTGCCTTCTTCGATGTCGACATCCTCGAGGTTTATCAGACCTTGGTTAGGAAACCCTAGACATTGGTTGATGTATGATGCTTTTATCTTCAAGCTTACTCCTTTGACCTTTGTGGACAGAAGCCCAGAGTTTATCGTTGCATTTGAATAAAATTATTTCACTAGATTGGTATAGACTGGAGTGTTAGCTTCCAAGCCCTCTAAGAACCCAACATTCTTTACAAGCTCAAGTATATCCTTAAACTTCTTTTCTGATCTTTCGAACTTCTTGAAGCCGAGTTGGATTCCAGTTATAACACGCCATTCTTCCATTTTGAGAGACAAAGTATATGGGTATTTCATTTCAGAAATCTTATGAGGGATAATTGAATGCAATTTGGGCGAAGCTCGAGGTTTGATGGATTCAGGCCTTGAAGAAGATTTTAGGGTTTGAAAAAGAGAAGGAGAGAAAGTCGATAGCTTTTGATAACTGTTTGAAGATTTTGAATTTGTCTTTAAGACAGTTTTTTCTGACTGTGCATAAGCTATGATATGTCAAACAACCATTGGTTGCACGATACCCAGTAAGAAACTGTAACTCCCCATAAATTGATTAGTTTTCAGTTTTGATTTTTCTTTTAAGAAAATAAGCATTACGGACGTAGGCTAACCGCTGACTTCTTCAGTACGTAGAGTAGCTTAATGAGATAGCTATGGACTCTACGATTTTCTTTGTCAATTCAATGATCGCCTTCTGAGAGATGCTTCAGTGAGTGATTTGCCACTAATCCCCATCTTAAAGTTTCATGGCTTAAACATTGATACGCCTCAAGAGTGTTCGGGCACTTAAGTTCTGAGGTGACTTTTTCAAAATGCCATTTCAGACTGTATTTTGTAACTTCCACATGATCTACATAGTGGGACATGTGTCGAGTTTTGTAACGATCGAGAAATTTGTAATTAAATTTAAATATTTATTGAATTAAATAAATATTTTAATTTATTTATTTATTGAGATAAATAAATAATTGGTGAAGTTATGGTACAATAATTTAGTTAAGAATGTATGTTAACTAAATTCATGAATGATAATTTTATTATTTGAATATTTAATTTAAAGAAATAATTAAATTTAATGAATTGCTTAAGTTCATTAAATTAAATGAATGGCTTAATATTTAAGAAAATAATTAAATAAAATAAAATGATGTTCTAGTCTAATTTAATAACTAAATTAGATATATAATAATTTATTAATCACAAGTATAATTATAATAAAAATTATAATTATTATAATTATAATTGTAAGTTATTTAAATTAGTTAAATGTGTGACAAGTAAAACTATATCATATAAATATTATTAAAATAAACTAGAATGGGGAGTTTAGGTAACCAAACAAGGCCTTGTGGCCTTTGGCTTAATCTAACTGACGCCTATTGGTTTTTTAACTGAAGTATATGTGTGAGAGAGGGAGACCTATATCAATTATTAGGTATGCGTGTTTTTTCTAAGGCTAGAGAGAAAAGAAACGTAGTGAGAATTGGGAGAGAGCTAGAGAGAAAATTGAGGGTTCTCTGTGAATTGAAAAGCAAGGAAGAACTTGCTATCATTGTTGCTAGTGAAAAACAAGGAATTCAAGGTAATCTATTCCTTATTTCTAGTTTTGATTTTCAATATGTATTCTCTGTAATTGAGTTTTTGTTGGATTTTTGTTGGTGATATGAATATATAATATGATAATCATCATATATAAGCAATTGTTAGTAATCAAATACGTGAAATTTGAGTTGTATGAAGAAAATTAAAGTACCAGTGTTCTATATATGAAATGGATTGTTTGAGTCAAAAAATTCATGTTCAATACTTAATATAATATATAAATTGGTGGTAGATTGTGTTAGTTTATCAAGAAACAAAAACAACGTAGTTGGAATGGTGTAATTTGGTTAAGAAACAAGGATTTGACGATTGAATTCACTAAATGTGTTAAAAATGGAGAAAACAACAAAAATATGGGTTAAATCCTTATAATTTGGGTGTTTTGGTAATTAGAAGTGTTATGTTTATGCCTAGAGTTGTTGTAATAAACTTATTAGGTATTTGAGTTTTGGTGAATTGCTGTAGAATTGGGAAAATTGGAATTTTTGGCCTAGAACAGAGTTTGATTTTGTGTTCTGCAAAACTATTTCTTGTGCCGAACGCGGGCGCGCTGCCTCTAAGAGCGGACAGTGGTAACCATGGCACGGCTGTGCCAGTGGTCAATCAGACCTAATATTGAGCTGCTAAAAACATAGCTTGGAGATGTTAACTTATCATATTTTTGTGATTGAAAAAGGACCTAAAACATGTTATAATACGTAATAACATATAGTAAACACAATGTTGAAACTAAAGATTATGAACTAGTAAGTTGTGAAAGTTTGTAACGTGATATTATGAGAATTTGTGTTGATATGTGAGCACCATGTTGGGTTTATGGTACATGAGTGATTAGAGTAACCAGGTCTTAATTTAGAGAATATAGACTTGATTAAAATGATATGTAAGCCCATGAAGTTAGTTTTAATATAACTAATTGGTATTGTGATCTTAATGGTATATGTAGGGTATTTGACGAACGTTTGTAGTAATTGTATAGCTTACGCATGAGGCAAGTTCCCTTACTTCATTCTCTTTGTAATGAATGCAAGTTTCATAATTATGTTTATCCTTTATTGTCAAGCAAGCTTTCTAAACCTAATTTATCATTATGCAAGTTCTCAAATCTTATATTTAAGTTGAGCAAACTTATTGATTCCATCTTGTTTATGATGATACAAGCTCTTGTATTATAATTCTTTACATCGAGTGAGTTTCACATTCCTAACTCTTGTTGTTGCTATTCAAAGCATAAACTGTTTAAATTCATTGTTTCGAATGGGTTTTCTAACTCTTTTGGATGTAGTACTTTTTTTATACCATGTCTACTCAATTATACAATGTAATTGTTCAATCTTATCTTATTGTGTTGAAATTTCGAATAACAAATAAACTTAATTGGTTGGACTAATCCATAAGTGATGAGTGTTCTAAAATTCTAGAACCACTGATAAGCTAGTTCCAAACTAAATTTTCTTTAGTGCGGAAATCCTAAAGTAAAACTGAGATGAATAACCCTAACATAGGGGATTATGTAAGCGTTAGCATTTAGATGTTTGTGCACAATACATGGTACGAAGGGCTGACCCCCCTAAGTACGAAGTAAAAGTCTGTATAGTCTAATGAATGTTAAAGGTTGAAGTAGGAATACTTAATAACCTCAGGACATAGTTCATGGTCTTAAAGACCCTCAGATATAAACCTCAAACTTGTTTTTTCTAGTTTTGTCCTGAAGAACAAGTTCTTATTTAATCAGTATTCATTGCTTACTCTTATGCTACTGCTATTATTATCCTTTATATTAGGGAGCAATTATTTGCTCAATCTTACAATTAACATTGCAGCTAAAGTTGAAAGAGTTGATACACCGTCTTCTAGCAAAGGAAAGGGCAAGATGTCCAAGTGATGAAGATTTATTTGAATTATTTTAAAGAATTATGTTATAAGACTTATGTTATTATGTGATGAATTTCGTAGACTTATGTAATAGTTAAAGGTTAGATTACCTGGGAATGTTTAAGTTGATGTAACCCTTTAATGGGAAAGATTATTGTTTAAGTTATTTAAATTATGTCTTCATCCTTTATTAATGGTAGTTAGATGTAATAGTTTTGGATAATGAGCACCAAATCCTGTGGGAATAGAGTACCCGGATTTGGGGGTATTACAGGTTGGTATCAAAGCTTTATGTTATGAACCTTAGGTGGGGAAAACCTTAGGAAGTAACCTTTAAGGAGACAGAAAACATAGTGGTGACAAACTCTTATCGAGTTCTAAGGAATGAATTGAGGAAATTCATTAAAAGATAAACAATAAAAGACATTATGTGCTATGTGTTAATAACTTATGTACTCGCGTGTATTGAAGAATGTTACATAATAAATAAAACTTAAAAGTATTTTGTTGTCAGGATGTCTAACATTGAAGGATCTAGTCAAGCTAGGGAAGTGATACCTCAGATACCTAGAGATGAGGAACCCCGAGATGTACATGTGGTTTGGGAATAATTGATTTAGAGGGAGCCTTCTCTGTTGGTCGCTGAGGAAGAACAAGAGGATGAGCCTGTGTCTGATCTTGAGGAGGAGAACTCTGAGGAGATAGAGGTGGAAGATGAGGAAGAGGATCCTGTGGCGTTTCCACCAAAATTCATATCGGTTGAGATGTATGATACGATGTATGACCGTAGCATAGAATTACAGGATAAGGTTGAGGAGTTGAATGAGTTAGCTGAGATGCGTCAGTCTACTATATAGCAGAAGGATGCGGAGATTCAGGAACTCGACTCACGTCTTGGAAACACAGAGTGGAACCTAGTTCACACAGAGGGACATCAAGAGGAGCTATTGGTTGAGAACGAGCAGATGAAGACTGAAGTTAGAAAGCTGAAGGATGACTTGAAGGAGGAGTCAGCTAAGCGTGCGATAGCAGAGGACGCTTGGATAAAAGCTATTCAGCGTGCAGATCATGCTAAAGCTAAGGTTCAAACGAAGATGGCTAAGATGAACGAGATGGATCATACCTTTAAATCTGCGATTGATAGGGCCCATGATCGAGTCTTTTATTACCCACCTTAATTTAAAGACTTGCCGTGGTTTATAATAGATCGTAGGACGACGTATCGTATTATGGAGGAAGAACGTCGGGAAGCCTCTTGACGTCTTAATATGCCAAGATAATAATAATAATAATAATAATAATAATAATAATAATAATATGTGATTAAGTATGTGAATAAATAAATTGTAAATCCCTTATTTTGAGATAAATAAAGGGGCAATATGAGTATGTAATCTTGAAACTTGTTTAGTTTAGGAAAGTGAATGTTGATAGCAGAGATATTATCCTTATTATGTTTGGAAAGTTATGAATGAATAAAAATATCGAAGTTTGTTGAAATGCTATGTGTTAAGCTTTAATCTTAGTATGTTTAAATTTAAACTTTAGGACATTCAAAGAATTGAATATTGATCTAATAAGCATATATGTTAACAGAAAATGCCTACTAAAAGAAGACAACCACGTCAACAACCACCTCCTGAGGGGTCTACTAACAATAATAATAAGGCCAACGCTAACCCGGTTTAGCAGTTGATGACTCTGTTAACTGGAGCACTTGCGAATCAAACGCAAGCTCAAACTACGACTTTCAAGGACTTCAAAGCGATTGGACCACCGGAGTTTCAAGGATCTATGAATTCAGTTGAAGCCCAAATGTAAGACCCTGAATTTTATGAAATAAAAGTATTCAATTTTTCTATTTTGGTAAATAGTTAAATTGATAAAAGTTTAAAGTTAAGGATGATATTTGAAAATTTTGCAAAGTAAGCAAGTTATTATAAAATATTCGTTGTGTGGGGAAATATTCATTTGGTCAGGAATATTCTTTTTGTCAGAGAATATTTGTACGACGACACCATCATTGGTGGACCCCACAACGGAATAACTGTCGGAGTTAAAAAATGACAGAAATAACTTTTTATAAAAAATAACGGCGAAAGTTTTTACCGTTAAACTGTTAAAATACCCGTTGGTAAAAGTACAGTAATATGCATGGTTGCATAGTAGCACACGATATTGTACAGTATCTTTGATTATTAATGCCTACGTGAGAAGTCACTCAGTTATACTCAATTATTTCTATAGTAATTGTTGCATAATATATCTCATATTATTGATTCAATTATTGTCACAGTATCATCTGCATAATATTTTATATTATTTAATCAATAATTGAGACAACAAAGTTGTTCATATTATTATTTTTAATATTGACGATGTCTAGAAAGTTTTGTCGAGGAGAGGTTTGGTCACTTAATTACACGCCAATGGGGAGAAATCCTTATCGGAAAGCCCCCTCTTTCTTGGGGATGATCTGGTTGTTAAATATTGTGAGTTATAATATTAATGATGAATAATTGTTAATAGATTAAAAATGTGTTGATTAAAGATAGGTGATTTGTGGTAATTATTTATTCAATTTTTGATATAAATAGAGGGATTTTTTATGAGGTGTTTGTTATAAGTTTGACTTATTATTCTATGAGGAGATGTTCTAATTTTTTAGACCGTTGGTTGAAGTTATAATAGTACATCAATATGGATCGTTGGTTGAAGATATAATAGTAAATCAATATGGACCGCTGGTGAAAAGTTATAATAGTAAATCAATATGGACCGTCAGTTTAAAAGTAAATTAATTTGGGCCGTTCATGAATTAGTTACTATTCAGTCCTTTTTTCTATAAATAAAAGCTCATTCCTTAATTATTTATTACGAATTCATTAAAACTCTAGAGAGAGAAACTATAGAGAGAAAGAAGAGGAGTATTCTGCTATTAACTTACTTCACTATTCAATATTCTATTAAGGTAAGGGGTGTTATTTATTTTGTATTCGTAGGGGATATTATTTGTTGTATTAGTAAGGGGTGTTATTTTTTTTATATTTGTAAGAGATATTATTTGTTGTATTCGTAAGGGATATTATTTGTTGTATTCGTAAGGGATGTTATTTTTCGTATGGTGAGGGGTATTGTTTCTTTCGTATTCATGAAGAGAGTTATTTTCTTTCAATACTCGTAAGGGGTATTATTTCTTTCGTATTCATTAAGAAAGTTATTTTCTTTCAATACTCATAAGAGTTGTCATTCATTCTTTATTAATCTGTGGGAGTAACCTGTCTACGTGGACTACCGCATGCATGGTGAATGACCCATCATATTTTATTCTTTATTAATCCGCGGGAGTAACATGTCTACGCGGACTACCGCATGCATGGTAAATGACCTTTCGTATTCATTCTTTATTAAATTATGGAAATGATCTGTCTACGTGGATTACCACATGGCGAGTGAAAATCCATTTGCAGTTTCGTATATTCTATTATACTCGTATGAGATATCATTTCTTTTGTATTCGTCATAGAATATCATTTTCTGTTGTATTTTCCTTTTATGAGTACTATTCACGAGTTACTATTCATGTATACGACACTATTCATGTATACGGTACTATTTACAAATACGTATTACTATTCACGAGTTACTATTCATGAATTACTATTCACGAGTTACTATTCACGGAGTACTATTCACGACAAAATTGGTTTCTTTTTCTAACCAAATTATTGTTGATTTATGAATCTTACTCTTGAAATTAAATTCATGTTTTGACTATATTGTTTTTGTTATCATATATAACATTTTTATAACCTTGGTGTCGAAATTTCTCTTTCACTTGAGTGTAAAGATGGATAGATTATTGATATGATCGTGACTATGGGTTCTCTTTGGCCAGTAGTGTAAAGATGAATTATTGACTGGTATGATCATGACCATTGAATTTATAATTGCATATCTTTAGCTTAAGTGCAGAGGTGAATTGATTAACATGGTTATAAGTATTGTTTATATAAATCCTGAAATGATTATATATTTCTTTGAGATATTAATATCTTTTGCCCATAGTGTAAAGATGATCTGTTGTTAAATATCTTTGGACTGTAGTGCAAAGATGAACTGTTAATGAATATTTTTGGCCCGTAGTGCCAAGATGAATTTATTAGTATGATTATGAACAGGAACTGTGATTTGGTATAACCATGATCTTTGATGTTTCAGATAAAGACATGTGATGAAAATTATCTTCGACCTGGATGAGAAGAGAAATTTAGAACTACAATTATGATTATGAGTTATTCATATGATTGTGGACATGAACTATTGATTGATGTTACAGGGTTAAAACATTGTTGTTGGACTTTTAACATGTAGAAGACAATAGACTTTATGGTCTATTTGACTCTTCTAATGGATTTCTCGTTCCACTACAACTATGGTTGAAAATTTTTATCATCTACTATATGTTCTAAATCTCTGATTCATTAATCATGAAGGCTATTGATAATTTAATTATCTTTAGTCGTGATATTCTTTACTGGGCTAGTTATGCTCACCCTTTTGTTTCACAATTCCTTTCAGGTAATAAGAGTTTAGCTGGGTCTAGCGGGGGTAATAAGGGAATAAAGCGGTGGTCGATAGCTGTTGAGGTTTCCCTAAAACAGTATGGAAATAATTTTATTGAGAACTTTAGATAAGTGAGTCGTATTTTATACGTCATTTAACCGTTGATTTTGGTGAACTGAATAGGGTGAGGTGAACCCAACTTTGGAAGGGTGTTTTGCTACTAGTATACAAGATGTCTAATGACCTAAGACTTCGTGTTATCATAAGATAGGGTTGTGAACATTCACCTGCTGATTATATCTACGAGCACTACCTATATAATCTTGGAGTTTGGTTGAAATATAATTCTCAATTGAAGACCATGGAGATATTTATATGGAAAGAGAAGACTCACCATTGGAAAGAATATGATAGTAATCTTATCGTTTTTCTTTGGGGTCTATTGGGTCAACCAAGAATAATTCTCGAGTCATATGATATCTACTATAACTTAGATGCATGGCTTCCCATGTACGAAGGTTTTCTTGAGCATTTTCCAAAGATTTTAATTTCTAAAACAGTTATTGACTGTACCTTTATGTAAGGTATCACTATGAGATGCTATCCAAGTAAAGGGATAAGAGTTACCGTTAGTATACACATCATATGTGCTGTCGTATTTTGTATGACAGTTGTATGAGGAAGTTTGTAGTCGGGGGACGGAGTGATGGTTCGAGATGGTGGCTATAGTAGTCTTCAATATTCTATGAAATAGTGTGATAATATATGTAATGAGGACTCCATTTGAGTTTGAATACTGTCTAGAAGACAGTATTCGTTTAAAAACTCTTGGCTACGCTTTTGTAGTTTTGTATAAAAGAAGTTTGTATTTGATTATGTACCGTGTATCTGGCGACTCAGAATGGGTAATGTATACCTATTTTGGGGGGCGTCACACGAAACCTGGATCATGGAAATGGAGAAGGTGTTCAACGTTGCCATAGTTAACGAGGATTAGAAAACTACTTTTGCGACGTTTGTGTTGAAGTCTGAAGCTAGCTATTGGTGGCAGGAGAATAAGGTTCGTGGGAGACAGGGAGTAATAGTGTGGGATAGGTTTAAAGAGATGTTTTCTGAGATGTATTTTTCGACTAGTTCTCAGAATCAGATGGAAGTTCAATTCTTAGAATTGAAGCAAGGAACTACATCGGTGCCGGAGTACGCTGCGAAGTTTAATGAGTTGGAAAGGTTTGCTCCGTACCAAGTCAATAACGATGAACGTAAGGCGAGAATGTTCGAACAAGGGTTGAAGCCTTGGTTGTATGGTAAGGTTTCGATGTTTCAGCTAAATACGTTTGCGACAGTACTGGAAAATGTAATTATCGCGGAAGGTGAAAGCGATGGCTTAACCAAATATAATCAAGAACATAAGAAGAAAAATAATGAGAATGAAAAAAAGGATGGTAGAAGCAATAGTGGAGGTAACAACCAGAAAAGGAAATGGAATGAAAATTCGAATATGGGAGGACAACAAGGAAGTCAACAAAAGAAGAAGTTTGAAGCTTGTGCTACTTGTGGGAAGAACCACACGGAGGTGTGTTTGAAAGGTAAGCGAGTGTGTTTCAACTGTGGCTAAGAGGGTCACATTGAGACAAACTATTTTAGTCCAAAGAAGGGAACATGTTTCACCTGTGGGTCAAAGGATCACATGACTCGTGATTTCCATAAAAAGACAGCTGGAAGAGCAAGTGGTGGAAAAGGAAATAATGGTGGTGGTACATTAACTATCACTGGACCGGCACAATCAAGCCGACCTACTATGAGGACTTTCAATATGACTGTGCAAAATTATGTACAGTCAAAGGATGTAGTGTCAGGTATCATTCCGATTAATGGTATTATTGCTTATATGCTACTTGATTCGGGTGCTACTTGCTCATTTATATCCGATGATTTTGCTCAGAACTTAGATTTGGCTCATGAAGAATTAGAATTTCCTTTAAGCATAGAAATTGCGAATAGGGAAGTAATTTTTGTTAGATTCATATATAAGAATTATAGAGTGGTTATAAAGGGTCACGAGATGATAGTAGACTTGATACCAATTAAACTTGGGGAATTTGATGTTATATTGGGAATGGACTGGTTATTCAATTACGGGGCAGTAATTGATTACCAAAAGAAGTTTGTTAACCTTATGCCTTCGTCAAAGGTTGTGTTTTATGGCAGCAAATCGCCTCGACAAGCAAGTTGTCTGACAGTGATGCAAGCCTAAGAAGTTACTGAGACAAGGATGTGTAGGATACTTAGCCTACATAGTCGATACACAGAAGAAGAGTGCAAAGTTGGAAGAGATACCGATCATTAGAGACTGTGTAGAAGTATTTCTAGACGATTTGCCTGGACTTTCGCCAGATCGAGAAATCGAGTTCGTGATTGATGTAGTGCCAGGAACGGCTCCAGTAGAGATGAAAGAATTAATGGTGCAGTTGCAAGAATTACTCGACAAGAAGTATATTCAGCCGAGTGTATCGCTATGGGGAGCGCCAGTGTTGTTTGTTAAGAAAAAAGATGGATCGATGCGGCTCTGCATTGATTACCTGGAATTGAATAAGGTCACGATAAAAAATAAGTATCCGTTATCGAGAATCGATGACTTGTTTGACCAACTGAAGGGAACGAGATATTTCTCAAAGATAGACCTGAGAAGCGGTTATCATTAGCTGAAGGTAAGGCTAGAGGATGTACCAAAAATGACATTCAGAACTCGGTATGGTCATTACGAGTTTCTGGTAATGTCATTTGGTTTAACCAATGCACCTGCAACATTCATGGATTTGATGAACATGGTGTTTAAACCATTTTAGATAAATTTATAGTGGTGTTTATTGATGATATCTTGGTGTATTCTAAGACCAACGAGGAATATGTTGAACACTTAAGGGTGACGTTGGAAACATTGAAAAGAGCGAAGTTATACGCTAAATTCTTGAAATGTGAATTTTGGTTAGAACATGTACAATTTCTTGGGCACGTCATTGACAAGGATAAAATCTCTGTAAATCCATCGAAAGTTGACGCAGTAATAAACTGGGATCAACCAAAGACACCGTCAGAAGTAAGAAGTTTCTTGGGATTCGCAGGTTACTATAGGCGTTTTATTCAAGACTTTTCCAAGATCGCAACTCCGTTGATGAATTTAACTAGGAAGGCAATTAAGTTTGTTTGGACGGAGAAGTGTGAGAAAAATTTCCAAGAATTAAAGAAAAGATTGAGTTCAGCACCTATGTTATCATTGCCTGATAATACAGGGAATTTTGTAGTGTACAATGATTCATCGTATAAGGGACTAAGATGTGTGCTTATGCAGAATGACAGAGTTATTGCATATACATCACGTCAATTGAAGGATTATGAAAAAGGGTATCCGACTCATGAATTAGAATTGGTTGCAGTAGTGTTTTTTCTGAAGATTTGGAGACACCATTTGTATGGAGAAAGATGTGAGATATATACAGACCATAAAAGTCTGAAGTATATCTTTACATAGAAAGATTTGAATATGCGACATAGGAGATGGATGGAATTGATTAAAGATTATGATTGCGAGATTTTTTATCATCCTGGAAGGCAAATGTTGTTGCCGATGCCTTAAGTAGAAAGCGTCGGGATAAATTAATGATGTTGACTGCTCAGGAAAAGCTAGTATCAAAAATGGCAAAGATGGAGTTGGAAATTAAATATCCAACAAAATCAGATGAAAAATTATTCCAGATAGGAAGCAGGTTACTAATATCCAACACACAACTTCATGATGAAAATTGTGAAAAGATAAGACAAAAAGTGTCTAAAGACGAGGAAGATAGATTTAAATTGATTCAGAAGGGTTACTTAGTTTTGTAGGGAGAATTTGGGTTCCGCTAGTACTAGAAATTAAAGAAGAAATTTTAAGCGAGGCTCATAACTCACGATATTCGATTCACCCTGGAAGTACGAAAATGTACCAGGATCTCAGACATCACTTCTAATGGTCGATTATGAAAAAGGACGTGGCTGAGTGCGTGGCGATGGATAATTATGGTCGTGATACTAAATAATATCCTTGGCCGTAGTGCAGAGGTGATTCGATGATGTGGTTTATTTATTAAGCTGAGTCCCAGCGATAAAAGTGATGAAAAACCTTTTAAATCATAAAAGATAGTAGATTTTATTCTCTACTTGACTCTTCTAATGGATTGCTTATTTCCGCTACAATTAAACTTGATGTTTTTTATATTGTATCAGTTTAACAATGTTTAAGGCTAATGATAATTTATTCTGCATTATCTTAGTCATAATATTTCTTACTGGGCTAGTTGAGCTCACCCTTTCTTTCACTGTTCTCTTCAGGAAATGAGAATATAGCTAGGACGAATCGGGAAACGGAGTGATGGTCCTAGATGGTGCATTAGTAGTCCTCACTATTCTGTGAAATAGTGTGATAATAATTGTAATGAGGACTCCTTTTGAGTTTTTATACTCTCTAGTAGACAATATTTGTATTCAAACTCACAGTTTATGTTTTGTCGTATTATACATGACAGTTGTATTATTAAGTTGTATTTGAATTCTGTACCATGTATCTGGCGACTCAAGATGGATGATGTATACCTAATTTTGGGGGCGTCACATTTGGTATCAGAGCTTAAGGATATGATCTCTAGTGGAGATCAGGGAATAGAACTAGGAGGGGAAAGATGAGCAAATTCTTCGCTAGTGTGTCCTACCTAAGCTTATTTGTTTGTCAGTCATAATATCAGGATATTATGTGATATGTTAATTTGTTTAATTAACCCTTGTTTTGAAGCTGTATTCTAGAATAATATCTGAAATACAGGAGATAAGAAATGGAGAAATCATGATGACAGGGAAGATGAAATCTGAAATAAAAGTAAGGTATTCTCAACTCTTTTAAATACTAGGTATGTAAATTTCGAGGACGAAATTTCATAAGGAGGGGAGATTGTAAGACCGCGAATTTTATGAATTAAAAATATTCAAATTTTCTTATAATTACTATTCATGAGTTACTATTCACGAATACTATTCACGAAGCATGAATTTTTTTTACGTAAGAAGGCACTACTCAATAATTGTTACAGTAATTACTGTTCAATATTTTATTTTATTGATTTAATAATTACTACGTTAAAATTTTATATTATTATTGTTTTAATAATTGTCACTACATAATATTTCCCATTATCAGATTAATGATTGATATTATTTTAATAATATTACTAGTTAACATTATTGGCAATGTCTAGAAAGTTCTGTCTAAGGAGAGATTTGGTCACCTAATTGCGCGCCAGTAAGGAGAAATTCTTATTGGAAAGCCCCCTCTTTCCTGGGAACGGCCTGGTTGCCAGTATCGTGATTCTGTAATATTATTTGTGAATAGTTAATTAATGATTTATATGATAAGGAAAATATTCATTTTATGTGGATATAGATGGAGAAAATTTTTAATGTGACAATTATTGAAAATTAATATTTTTTTTTGATAAAATAATTCATTTAAATATATTATTATATTTTAATAATATAATAATGGTGATATTTTACAATTAATGTGTGATATATGAATAAATAAGGAGGAAGAGTATTTTTGTTACAAAAATTGTTTAAAACATGTTAAACATGTTTGTGGGCCCATTTCTTGACTGAAATTTGATTATAGCCTGTAAAATCGTCCGTTTGTGGATTTCGGTCAATTTCTGTTTGGAATGTGAAAAAACTTAAACTTATAAAGTTGTAGAGAATGAAATTTCGTATAGAAAGGGCACGTGGTTCGAATATTTCTGACAAAAATGGCTATTTATTATGAATTATTGAAGTTCTGAAGTTCTAAAATAATTGATTTTTGGAAGTTTTAATTATTTGTTTTATGAAAAACGTTTTTGGTGAGTTTGGCACATGTGTGGCTGATGTTTTGGATCAGTGGAGGTGTGCGTAGGAATTTATAATACATATTAATATTTTATTAAATTTTCTACTTTGGTGTTCTAAGCAATTTCCTATAAATATGGTGCTTAGGTTAGAATTGAAAATCACACCAAAAACTGAAGTTTTCTCTCTCTATATTATCAAGCATATTTTATGAGTATTTAGATATCTTGAGTGTTGCTATACGGTGCAAGTTCGTTCAGCGTTATATTCGACATTCCAGTACTGCTCTTTTGAAGTAAGGGATAGTAAGGGATTTTAAGGGTTATTATGTTTTTCAGTTTCGAATTTTTTGCGAACCTTCAAAAATTCTAGAAAAATTTGAAATGATAATTTGATGAGTTTTGTTGATTGTGTCCAAAAATGGCGATTTTTGGATATATAGATTAAGAGTTATGGATTTTATGAGAAAAGACTATTTTAAAAGTAAACGCTTATAACTCCTTGTGGTTAACTCCAAAATTGATGAAATTTTTATTTGGAGTACATGTATATAACAGAAGTATACCATGTAAATTTTAGAATTTATGGACAAAAATACAATTTATGATAAATGTCTAAATATTCGGCAATTTTAGCCATATGAAAAATAGTAAATGAATTTTAAAAATTATGAGAAAAATATATGTTCAATATGGGACTATATTATGCTAAATCTCAAAAAAAAATAATATTTTAGAACTGATTTGGTATTTTTCATAAAAATGGTCTAGTTATGAGTAAATGAATTAAATATGTTATGTGAAGTAAGAAATTTAGGAAAATAAGATTTTATGACTTAAGAATCCTATATAAGGTATATGCAGATTTTTGATGAGGGTTTTGGTTATTAGTGATGAAATCTTATGAGTTTGACATTTTAGAATGATTAAATGCATTAATTAGTAAAGTATAAACAATTAAAATAAATTGTTTATAAGTTTAAGAAATGATTAAGATATTGTGGTAATATTAATAATATTAGATTATGAGATTATTAAGTGATTTATAACATTTGGATTAAGGTGTTATGAAATCATTGATTTATGAATCTTATTCTTGAAATTAAATGCAATTGTTGATCATATTATTTTTATTATCATATATAACATTTTTATAACCCTCGTGATAGAATTTCTCTTTGACTTGAGTGTAAAGATGAGTAAATTATTGATATGATTGTGACTATGGGTTCTCTTTGACCAGTAGTGCAAAGTTGAATTGTTAACTAGTATGATCATGACCATTGAATTTACAATAGAATATTTTTAGCTTAAGTGCAAGGTGAATTGATCAACATGGTTATAATTATGGTTTATATAAACTCTTGAAATGATTATGTATTTCTTTGAGATATGAATGTCTTTGGCCTGTAGTGCAAAGATGACTTGTTGTTGAATATCTTTGGCCTGTAGTGCAAAGATGAACTGTTGATGAATATCTTTGGCCCGTAGTGCAAAGATGAATTTATTAGTATGATTATGAACAGGAACTGTGATTTGTTATAACCATGATCTTTGATGTTTCAGGTAAAGACATGTGATGAAAATTATGTTCGTCATTTTTTTTATGTTTCCGTATTTGAGATTTAAGGTTAGTATGACTTGGGATTGATGTATTTACATTCAGATGTTGTAACTCCATAAGGAGAGGATTTATTTTTATCTATTTATGGTTTTTTATTTATTATGTGTAGATAGATACATGATGTTTGGACAGTGAACACCAAATCCCATGGGAATTGAAGTACCCAGATTTGGGGGTGTCACACCTACTAAAGTAAGGGATATTATTTTTCATATTCAATCTTTATTAATTTACGGGAGTAACCTGTCTACACGGATTACCGTATGTATGGTGAATAACCATTCGTATTCATTCTTTATTAATCTACGGGAGTAACCTATCTACGAGAATTACCCCATTCATGGTGAATAACCCTTCGTATTCATTCTTTAATCTGTGGGAATAATCTGTCTATGCGGATTACCGCATGTATGGTGAATAACCCTTCGTACTCATTCTTTATTTATGGAAAAGATCTGTTTACGCGGATTACTGCATGTCGGGTGAAAATTCATTTACAGTTTCGTATATTATTTATTTTCATATTCCTAAATCTAAACATACTATGGTAAGTAATGCTTCTATAATCCCTGAAATTAGTAGAATATCCTTGAGTTTTGCGCTTCATCTAGTATCGTTTCAGTGAAATATTGGTCTGAACTTTCTTATTAAATTTTAATATTTTCATTCGACTTGATCTCCCAAGGTTGTCTCTGGGGTTTGAATTTGACCTGCCGGGGTTGTCTCCGAACTTTAGATTTGATCTCACTGGGTTATCTCCGGAGCTGGATTCGATCTCCCAGGTTTGTCTCTGGGGCTTGAATTTGATCTCTCGGGATTTTCTTTGGGCTTTAGATTTTATCGCCCGGGGTTGTCTCCGCGACTTGGATTTGATCTCCTGGGGTTGTCTACGGGGTTTGACTTGATCTCCCGAGGTTATCTTTGAGATTTGATTTGATCTCCCGTGGTTATCTTCGGAGCTTGATTTGATCTCCAGGGGTTGTCTCCGGAGCTAGATTTGATGATTTAACTTCTAAGGTTGTCTCTAAAAGATGAAAGACGATTCTACTCTCCTGCATGGTTAGTAATAGGAATACAAAATTTTAGTGTCTACACTACATATGTAAGACCCTCGATTTTTTTTTAATAAAATGGAATTTCCTCTATTTATTATTTTGAAATAGTAAGGGTTGAATTGATTAATGTGGTTAGTTATGGGTAAAATGCGTAAATATTTTTTAAATAAGCAAGTGGTTATAAAATACTCATTGTTGTCGAAGAATATTCGTTTGGTTGTGGAATATTCTTGCTGTCGGGGAATATTCGTACGACGGCGCAGCCTTGTGTGGGCCTCATAATGGAAAGCAATTGGATGAAAAAAACGACAAGTATGAGTTGTTTATAAATAACGGTGTAGTTGTTACCGTTAATACTGTTGGAATACCCGGTGGTTAAAACACAGTAATATGCGTTATTGCACAGTAGAACACGGTATTGAACCAATTAATAATTCTTACGTAAGAAGGCATTACTCAATAATTGTTACAGTAATTACTGTTCAATATTTGTTGCGTTGATTTTTATATTACTGTTGTTTCAATAATTATCACTAGACAGTATTTTCCATTATCGAAGCAATAATTCATATTATCTGAATAATATTATTAGAAAACATTATTGGCAATGTCTAGAAAGTTATGTCTAAGGAGAGGTTTGGTCACCTAATTGAGCGCCAGTAATGAGAAATTCTTATTGGAAAGCCCCCTCTTTCCTGGGAACGGCCTGGTTGTCAGTACTGTGATTCTGTAATATTATTTATGATTAATTAATTATTGATTTATATGATGAGGGAAATATTGATTTTATGTGGATATAGGTGGAGAAAATTTTTAAAGTGACAATTGTTAAAAATTGATATTTTATCTTTTCTGATAAAATAATATTTTATTATATTATTATAATATAATAATGATGATATTTTTACAATGAATATGAGATATATGAGTATATGAGGATGAAGAGTATTTTTGTTGCATTAAATGATTAACACATGTTTTGTGTATCGGTGGACCCCATTTCTTGACTGAAATTTGATTATAGCTTGTAAAATCGTCCGTTTGTGAATTTCAGTCAATTTCTATTTGAAATTTGGAAATAGTTTCTTCTTTAAGTTGTAGAGAATTGAATTTCCTATCCAGAGTGCAAGATTCAAATTTTCTGATAAAAGGCTATTTATTGTGAATTATTGAAGTTTCGGTATATCAGGTGTGAATTAATTTTTGGAGTTTAAATTATTTTTGTTAGAAAAACATTTTTTGTATTTTTTTGGACATCATTAACATGTGTGGCTGGTGTTTTTGACCAAAAGGTGGGCTAAGGAAAATTTGTATAATTATATTAATATTATATTAAATTTTCTGCTTTGGTGTTCTAAGCATTTTTCTATAAATAGGGTGCTTAGGTTAGAAATGAAAATCACACTAGAAACTAAAGATTTCTCTCTCTTTCTCTCTTTATAATATCGAGTGTATTTTGTGAGTATTTTAGTACTTTGAGTATTGCTATACGATGCAAGTTCTTTCAGCATTATATCCAGTATTCCAGACAGAAGTACTATTCTTTCTGAGGTAAGGGATGGTAAGTGATTTTAAGGGATTGTAAGGGATGTTATTTTTTTCATAAATGATATTATTTCTTCAATATCATTATGTCGAAATATTGGTTGGAACTTTTTATCAAATTTAGAACTTTTTCATGTCGGGGTTACTATTCATGAGTTACTATTCACGAGTACTATTCACGAAGCATGATGATGTTTTTTTATGAAATTTCTATCTTTTGGTGTCGGAGTTACTATTCATGTATACGACACTATTCACGTATACGTCACTATTCACAAATACGACATTATTCACAGAAAAATTAAATTTTCGTTTTTCGTCCAAAACATCCATTATGGATACTAGCTTTGATTGTATCCATGTTTTGATCATTCTTGAATTTTACTCCACTCTGGTTATTTATAAAGTATTTTTGAACGGGAATTGTTTAAAGTACGAATCATTAATATTTGTTCTTTTATTTCCCTGGATTCGTTTTTTTTAAAATATTTTTCATCATCCTCAGTCCTAAATGATGATATAATTGAATATCTTTGGCCCGTAGTGCAAAGATGAATGATTTTATGATGAATATCTTTGGCCCGTAGTACAAAGATGAATGATTTTATGATGAATATCTTTGGCCCGTAGTACAAAGATGAACAGGTGTTTAGATGAACATGACCAACTGGTGAATATCTTTGGCCTGTAGTGCAAAGATGAATATTTGATTTATGATGTATATTGATTGATGTTATAGGGATAAAATATCGATGATGGACTTTTAAATTCATAGATGATAGTAGATTTCATTCTCTACTTAACTCTTCTAATTAATTGTTGTTTCCGCTGCAGTTGTTGATCTAAAACTTGTTTTCTATTGTATTCTATCAGATTTTTCCCTGTTGAAGACTAATGATAATTTGTTGTACATTATCTTAGTCATAATATTCTTTACTGGGCTAGTTGAGCTCACCTTTTTCCTTTCTGTTCCATTTTTCTTCTCAGGAGACGAGAGCGGGAACTAGTCGGGGTGTGGAGTAATGGTTCAAGACAGTTGTTTTAGTAGTCCTCACCATTTTGTGAAATAGTGTATCAATAATTGTAATGAGGACTTATTTGAGTGTGGATATTGTCTAGAAGACAGTATTTGTATTTAAACTCACAATTTATGTGTTGTCGTATTTTGCACGACAATTGTATTAATGAAGTTGTAGTTGTTTTTGTACCATGTATTTGGCGACTCAGAATAGGTTGGTTGGATTGGACCTATTTTGGGGGTGTCACAGTTGGTATCAGAGCTTAGGGATATGGTCTCTAGCGGAGATCAGGAAATAGAACTAGGAGGGGAGAGACGAGTAATCCTTCACTAGTGTGTCATACCTAAGCTTATTTATTGGTCGGTCATAATATAGGGGTATTATGTTATTTGTTAATTTCTTTAATTAACCCTTGTTTTATGGAATTATTTAATAATGTCGACTGAGAATGTTAACAGTGGAGTAAATGAGACCGTGGAAACACCTTTGCTCACTAAGGAGGAGAACGTGCAACAGGCTGGCAATGTTCCTCTTGTGAACAACACCACTGAGCAGATGACGAACGATGATATGTTTAGGAACTTTCTAGAATCATGCAAAACCAAACGAGAAAGACTACTATTAAAAATACAGGTGGAAACACTGGCAACTTACAGATGGTCACCGCTAAGCAGTTCAAGGAGTTAGGACCGTCGGAGTTTTTGGGAAAGCCAGAACCACTTACAGCAAAGACGTGGATAAAGCAGATCACTAAGATATTTGATGTCTTGGGATGCTCAGAGGAGCAAAAGGTTCCTTTCGCCACTTTCATGTTGCGAGGAAAGGTAGATTATTGGTGGGAATCCGTAAAGCGTACTAAGCCTATCGCACTGAAGATGTCTTGGGAGAAGTTCCAAGAATTGTTCAACGACAAGTTCTTTCCCGAAAGTATTAGTCACATGAAGGAGGTAGAGTTCATCAAGCTAGAGCAAAACAATATGAATGTGTCGCAGTACGAAGCTAAGTTTGCCGAGTTGCCCAATTTGCATCCCATTTGGTTGATAATGAAGAGAGAATAACGTGAATGTTTCTGTGAGGTTTGAAACCCAAAATACGTCAATACCTCATTTCTCACAAACTTTGTTTATATTCAGATATTGTGAATAGGGCTCAGTTATTAGAGCGCGATAATGAGTCGGCTCAACTGAAGAATAATTACCAATAACTCGATGATAATCGTACCGGTGGTAACCGTCATCGAAACAATGATAACCATCGTGGAGGAAATTATCATGCCAGAAATGGTAACCAGTTCGGTGGTAATCATGGCCAAGATAATAGAAGAAATAACTCAAGTGAAAAATTCAAGAAGAGATGATTTAACGATGACGGGAAGATGTCGGCAAGCAACACCATCAACGAATTTTAGAGGAGGAGAAAGACCGCCAGTTAGATGCTACAGATGCGGAGAAGAGGGACACATAAGTCTAAACTGTTCACAGCCTTCCAAGGTATGTTATAATTGTGGAAAAGAAGGTCATATCACTTGAGAGTGTACAGTAGCGAAACCAAGTCCAGCTGGAACGGTGGCACCAAAGGCGGATACGAAAAAGACAAAGTCAACGGTTCCTGGAAGAGCGTTTGTAGTGACTGGTCAGAATGCGAGGAACCCGAACGAAGTTAGCACGGGTTAGTTAATTATAAATTCTTGTGAAGTTTATACCTTACTAGATACCGGTTCTACCCATTCTTTTATCTCTCTTGATTGCGCTCAATGTTTAAACTTGACTCTGAAGAAATTAGACTTTGACCTATCTGTGGAGACTCCGTTAGGAGAAATTTTCTTTACATCCACTATTTAGAAATCTTGTTTGATTCAGGTTGGCACTATCACATTACCTGTTGACCTTATCTCTTTAAAGATACTTGTTTTTGATGTGATTTTAAGGTTAACTACTCATCATGCCAAAATTGATTACTTTCGTAAGGTTGTTAGTTTTCATATTCCTAAGCAACCTGATATTCGAATTCAAGCAACTAAACCATTGAAGTTAAACTCTTTCATATCAAGTCATAAAGTCATTCGTTTATTGAAAAACGGATGTCAAGCTTTCTTAGCCATGTCATGGACTTGAACAGAAATACGTCAGATTTGAATGATATTTCTGTTGTTGGTGATTTCCTGACATATTTCCTGAAGAATTTCTTGGCCTACTCCCAGAGCGTGATATTGAATTTGTATCGACTTTAAATCTGGTACAAAACCCACTTCTAAAATCTCATATCGAATGACTCCTATTGAACTTCAGGAGTTAAAAACCCAACTATAGAAGTTGATAACGAGCCTCTAACCGGTAACTTCCTTTGTGGAATGCACTGAAGCTAGACTCCCCGTAGGGGATGCCATATTCGTGCGGTAGTAAAATGATAGGTGTCATTGTGACGTGCTATCCAAGATTGGGATATAAATCAAAATTGATAGTAACCTAAGTTAGTAATCGAACTAGGCTTAATTAGTTATTATCGGAGATTCGTGGAAGTATTTCTCGAATCGCTACTCCATTAACTCAGTTGACTCGTAGAGATACAAGATTCAAATGGAGCAAGGAATGTGGGAAGAGCTTCGAAGAACTCAAGTGGAGACTCATTTCGGCCTATGTTCTGACCATACCATCCTGAAAAAAGCGAACGTGGTAGCTGACGCGTTGAGCAGAAGATCGTATGCGTTTACAAGTGCGAATAAACGAACCTACGTGAAGATAGTAAATATACGATTAGAATCGACTTTAATCGATAAATTTAATGATGCTCAAGATACAGACCTGGAGTTGATGAATATAAAGAAGAAGATGCAAGAAGTCGTTATTCCAAAAGCGAGAATCGGCGATGTGAGGAAAGCTCAAACCATCGATTTATTAGTCCATTTGAAATCCTCGATATAATACGAACTGTGGCCTATAGACTCGTTTTACCGCCAAGTATGACGCGTGTTCATAACGTTTTTCACGTATCGATGTTACGTAAATATGTGGACGACCCGAACCATGTTATTGAGTTAGAACCGCACGAGATAGCTGAAGACTTAACGTATGAAGAGGTACCTGTCAAGATTTTGGATAGGAAGAAGCATGTCCTACGTACGAAGGGCATACCACAAGTTAAAGTTTTGTGGAGAAACCATGCTATTGAGAAAATGACCAGGGAGTTGGAAACGAAAATGAAAGCGAGGTATCCTCATCTTTTCGAAATACCAGGTACGTACGTCAATTTCGAGGACGAAATTTTATAAGAAGGGGAGGTTGTAAGACCCCGAATTTTTTTTAATAAAATGGAATTTCCTCTATTTATTATTTTGAAATAGTAAGGGGTTAATTGATTAATGTGGTTAGTTATGGGTAAAATACGTAAATATTTTTTAAATAAGCAAGTGGTTATAAAATATTCATTGTTGTCGGAGAATATTCGTTTGGTCATGGAATATTCTTGTTGTCGGGGAATATTCATACGACGGCGCAGCCTTGTATGGGCCTCATAACGGAAAGTAATTGGATGAAGAAAACGACATGTATGAGTTGTTTATAAATAAATACGTAGTTGTTACCGTTAATACTGTTGGAATACCCAGTGGTTAAAATACAATAATACGCGTTGTTGCACAGTAGCACACGGTATTGCACCAATTAATAATTCTTACATAAGAAGATATTACTCAATAATTGTTAAAGTAATTACTGTTAAATATTTGCTGCGTTGATTTTTATATTACTGTTGTTTCAATAATTATCACTAGACAATATTTTCATTATCGAAGCAATAATTCATATTATCTGAATATTATTATTAGAAAACATTATTGGCAATGTCTAGAAAGTTCTGTCTAAGGAGAGGTTTGGTCACCTAATTGCGCGTCAGTAAGGAGAAATTCTTATCGGAAAGCCTCCTCTTTCCTGGGAACGGCCTGGTTGTCAGTACTGTGATTCTGTAATATTATTTGTGAATAATTAATTATTGATTTATATGATGAGGGAAATATTGATTTTATGTGGATATAGATGGAGAAAATTTTTAAAGTGACAATTGTTAAAAATTGATATTTTATCTTTTCTGATAAAATAATATTTTATTATATTATTATAATATAATAATGATGATATTTTTACAATGAATATGGGATATATGAGTATATGAGGATGAAGAGTATTTTTGTTGCATTAAATGATTAACACATGTTTTGTGTGTCGGTGGACCCCATTTCTTGACTGAAATTTGATTATAGCCTGTGAAATCGTCCGTTTGTGAATTTCGGTCAATTTCTGTTTGAAATTTAGAAAAACTTTCTTCTTCAAAGTTGTAGAGAATTGAATTTTCTATAAAAATACGCGAGATTCAAATTTTCTAATAAAAGGGCTATTTATTGTGAATTATTGAAGTTTCGGTATATCGGGTGTGAATTGATTTTTGGAGTTTAAATTATTTTTGTTAGAAAAACGTTTTTTGTATTTTTTTTTGGACATCATTAACATGTGTGGCTGGTGTTTTTGACTAAAAGGTGGGCTAAGGAAAATTTGTATAATTATATTAATATTATATTAAATTTTCTGCTTTGGTGTTCTAAGCATTTTTCTATAAATAGGGTGCTTAGGTTAGAATTGAAAATCACACCAAAAACTAAAGATTTCTCTCTCTTTCTCTCTTTATAATATCGAACGTATTTTGTGAGTATTTTAGTACTTTGAGTATTGCTATACGATGCAAGTTCTTTCAGCACTATATCCAGTATTCCAGACAGATGTACTATTCTTTCTGAGGTAAGGGATGGTAAATGATTTTAAGGGATTGTAAGGGATGTTATTTTTTGCATAAATGATATTATTTCTTCAATATCATAATGCCAAAATATTGGTTGAAACTTTTTATCAAATTTAGAACTTTTTCATGTCGGGGTTACTATTCATGAGTTACTATTCACGAAGCATGATGATGTTTTTTGTGAAATTTCTATCTTTTGGTATCGGAGTTACTATTCACGTATACGACACTATTCATGTATACGACACTATTCACGAATACGACATTATTCACAGAAAAAATTAAATTTTCATTTTTCATCCAAAACATCTATTATGGATACTAGCTTTGATTGTATCCATATTTTGATCATTCTTGAATTTTACTCCACTCTGGTTATTTTTGAAGTATTTTTAAACGGGGATTGTTTAAAGTACGAATCCTTAATATTTGTTCTTCTGTTTCACTGGATTCATTTTCTTTAAAATATTTTTCATCATCCTCGGTCCTAAATGATGATATAACTGAATATCTTTGGCCCGTAGTGCAAAGATGAATGATTTTATGATGAATATCTTTGGCCCGTAGTACAAAGATGAATAGGTGTTCAGATGAACATGACTAACTGATGAATATCTTTGGCCTGTAGTGCATAGATGATTATTTGATTTATGATGTATGTTTATTGATGTTACAGGGATAAAATATCGATGATGGACTTTGAAATTCATAGATGATAGTAGATTTCATTCTATACTTAACTCTTCTAATGAATTGTTGTTTCCGCTGCAGTTGTTGATCTAAAACTTGTTGTCTATTGTATTCTATCAGATTTTTCCCTGTTGAAGACTAATGATAATTTGTTGTACATTATCTTAGTCATAATATTCTTTACTGGGCTAGTTGAGCTCACCCTTTTCCTTTTTGTTCCATTTTTCTTCTCAGGAGACGAGAGCGGGAACTAGTCGGGGTGTGGAGTAATGGTTAAAGACAGTTGTTTTAGTAGTCCTCACTATTTTGTGAAATAGTGTATCAATAATTGTAATGAGGACTTATTTGAGTGTGAATATTGTCTAGAAGACAATATTTGTATTTAAACTCACAGTTTATGTGTTGTCGTATTTTGCACGATAATTGTATTAATGAAGTTGTAGTTATTTCTGTACCATGTATTTGGCGACTCAGAATGGGTTGGTTGGATTGGACCTATTTTGGGGGCATCACAATATAGTTCATTAAGATCGTAATAACATTAAACTAACTTTATTGGTTTAATTCCTATTTTAATTGAATTTATAACCTAGATTCAAGTTCTGAATATTTGTATTATTCATATACCATGAATCTGAACTCCCTATTAGGATTACAATACAAGTCATGGTGTTCGAATGACATCTCCATTCTTATGAATATCGCCTTAAAGATTTTCAATAATTCATAATTCATAACCTATAATATCATCTTTTTGTTTGATTTAACACATGCTTTGGTGATGTAGCACCTTATTTTATGTTATAATGTTTGCTAGAATAGATTAGATAAACATCCCCTAGATTGTACAGATAAGGACTTATTTCTGGGCATATCATGCTACTAGTGCGACCGCACCACATTTGGCCTTAGTACTAGTGTGGCAGCGCTCAGATAAGCCTGGACAAGGCGTGGCAGCGTCCACATGCAGAATCAGTTTTCCAGTCTCATTCCAGACTCTGTTTCCATCCGAAACTTCTATCTTATTCATTTAACCACCAAATCAAATGGTTTTTAATTCTACGAACTCAACAAACATAGAACCATACATCTACAAAAAAATTTCAATATTCCAAAATTTTTAACAAACCCTTCTAATGACTCAAATTTGATGTTCATGCTAGATTTTCATATTTTTAGATGCTTTACAAAATCTACCACCATGAATCCGTTTTACATCCATTTTGATTCATTCAAATTGGGTTGTTTTCATATTTTAGAAGAGTACAACATACTACCATCAAATCAAAACTTTAAACATAAGAACATAACAACAATAGCCACAAAAACAGACCATAACATCTAAAATGGACCAAAGGTCCATTTCTTTCCCCATTACTCATAAACATAGATTTGTTTGGTTTGATTCACTTGTAAATTACACTAATCAAGCCTTTCATCATCTCATACAACCCAAACAATTCTCAGCAATATAACATTTAAGGAAATGGAAAATTTAAGAGTTTTAGAGTTGATTCTTACTTCTTGAATCTTCCTTAGCTTAGTTAGATGGTGCAGATTGCTGGCTTCTCTTTAGTTTCTCTGAACTTCTCTTCCAATTTTCCACATACACACACACTCTCTCTATATATATGAACTCAGTTTTTCTATTGCAAAATGAACTTAAAAATGAGACTTATTAGACTTTATGTGATTTTAATTTGGGTTTACTGGGCGTTATAGGGAGAAGAAGGGTTATAATAACTAAGCATTTGATTTCCCAGTAGTTGATGTGACGCCCCCAAAATAGGTATACATCACCTATTCTGAGTCGCCAAATACATGGTAAAGAATACAAATATAATCTTTAATATACAACAAGAGAGCTGTGAGTTTCAATACAAATACTATCTTCTAGACAATATCCACTCTCAGAATAAGTCATCATTACATTTATTGTCACACTATTTAACAGAATAGTGAGGACTACTAATACTATCATCTGATCCATCACTCCGTTCCCCGACTCGTCCCAGCTATATTCTCATTCCCTGAAGAGAACGGTGAAAGAAAAAGTGAGCTCAACTAGTCCAGTAAGAAATATTATGACTAAGATAATGCAGAATAAATTATCATTAGCCTTAAATAGTGTTAAACTGATACAATATAAAAAACATCAAGTTTAACTGCAGCGGAACAAACAATCCATTAAAAGAGTCAAGTGGAGAATAAAATCTACTATCTTTTATGATTTAAAAGGTTTTTCATCACTGTTATCGCTGAGACTCATCTTAATAAATAATCCACATCACCAAATCACCCCTGCACTACGACCAAGGATATTCTTTAGTATCACGACCACAAATTATCCATGCACTATGGGCCAAGGACATTAGTGTATTCATTAATGTTAATGATTATGCCAACAACGGTCCATCAATGCACTACAGGCCAATGAGGATTTTTATCACATCATTTATAACATTATGGTCATGATTACACCGAATAATCCCTGGTCATAATCATACCAAGTCCATCTATGCACTACAGTCCACAGATGACTTTCAAAAAATATAAACATGAGGATGATGATAATGATATAAGAATTCAATAAAACAAGTTCAAGAATTAATTTATTCAGGAACTAATAACGTCCAAATTGTCAACATGATACTGCTTTGTGAAGTAAAATTCAAGAATGCTCAGAAGAATATTTTCATGAAAAGATACTGGATGAAGCGCAAATATCAAGAATATTCCACTAATTTCATGGAATATAGAAGTCAAAACTTTAACCAACTGAGTATAATAAGGAATGGAATAACAAAAGAAATCACCAGGCATGCGATAGACCGCACATGCAGGTTATTCCAATAAAATAATAATTAACAGAACCAGGTCCGGCGTAAAATGCATAGACAGGATATTCCAACAGAATAATAAAGACGAAATCAGGTCCGACGTAAAACTGCACAGACATGATATTCCAACAGAATAATAAAGACGGAATCAGGTCCGGCGTAAAATGCACAGACAGGATATTCCAACAGAATATTAAAGACGGAATCAGGTCCGGCGTAAAAATGCACAGACAGGATATTCCAATAGAATAATAATGAATGGAATAACAGAAGAATTTCACCAAGTATAGGGTAACCCGCGTATACAGGTTATTCTAACAGAATAATAAATAATGGAATAACAGAAGTTCTCTTCATGAATACAAAAGAAATAATACCCTTACCGTAAAAGAAACTGGATATAAGAGTAGGGAAGTAGCAGAATACTTTTCTATAGTTTCTCTATAATTTCTTTCTAGGGTTTTAGTGAATTCGTAAGAAATAATGAAGAAATGAGCTTCTATTTATAGAAGAATAGACTGAATAGTAACTAATCCATGGATGGTCCAGATTGATTTACTTTTAATCGGACGGTCCATAAAATATTCTAATAAAACAAAACTTTTAAATATAATATATATTTTATATATTATATATATAAATAACATGTGGTTTTTTAAAAAACAAATTCACGGGACTCAATCCCGTGATGCTGGCTGAACCTAGCTATCTCCCACTTGATTTATATAATAAATATATATATAAAGTATAACTTGTGACACCAAAATCAACCCCCCCCCACCTGTGACAACCTCTCTATATATATAATATATATACATATATATATATAGCAATAATTGAATAAAACTGAGTGACTTCTCACGTAAGCATCAATAATTAATACTGAGTGCAACTATGCAACCACGCGTATTACTGTACTTTTAATACTGGGTGTTTAAACAGTAAATGGTAAAACTTCCACCGTTATTTTCATAAAAAGATTTTTGTCGTTTTTTCAATTCGACAATAATTCCTTTGTGGGGTCCACCAATGATTGTACCGTCGTACGAATATTCCCTGCTAAAATAAATATTCCCCGACCAATCGAATATAATATGACAACTTGCATACTTTGCAAAATTTATAAATATTACCCACAACTATAACATTATATCAAATTTACTCCATAATATTCAAAAATGATATTTATAGAAAATTCATTTTTTATTAAAAAAGTTGGGGTCTTACAACCTCCCCTTCTTATGAAATTTTACCCTCGAAATTAGGGTACGTACCTGGTATGTCGAAGAGGTAAGGATACCTTGATTTCATTTCAGATTCTAACTCCCAGGTCATTTCCTCAACATCGTGGTTTCTCCACAAAACTTTGACTTGAGGTATAACCTTAGAGCGTAGAATATTTTCCTTCTTATCCAAGATTTGAACATGAACCTCTTCATACGTCAAATCTTCCGCTATTTCGTCATGTTCTAACTCAATAATGTGGTTCGGGTCTTCCACATATTTACGTAACATGGATATGTGAAAAATGTTATGAACACGAGACATACTTGGCGGTAGGGCGAGTCTATAGTCCACAGTTCCTACTCGATCGAGGATTAAAAATGGGCTAATGAATCGAGGATTGTGCTTTTCTCTCTTTCCAAATCTTGTAACTCCTTTCCATGGAGCAACATGTAACAACACATGATCTCCTATATCGAATTCCACGTCCTTTCGATGAAGATCAGCATAACTCTTTTGTCGATCTTGTGAGGTTTTATACGTTGTCGGATCGTTTGAATCTTTTCCGTAGTCATACGTACCAACTATGACCCAAGTCACATCAATGCCTTGAGAAACTTTAGGAAGACCGGTAACGAAATCCATGGTAATGTGCTCCTACTTCCATTCTGGAATTTCAAGTGGCTGCAATGGACCTTTTGGTACTTGATGCTCCGCTTTAACTCGTTGACAAGTTAGACATCTTAAGATAAACATCGCTATCTCTCTCTTTATATTGCTCCACCAAAATGTATGTCGAAGATCATGATACATTTTGGTACCCCCAGGATGGATTACAAACGGTGTGTTGTGCGCCTCCATCATGATTTTATACTTTAAAACAGGGTCGTTAGGAACACAAAGTCTGGAGTTGACTCGAAGTATTCCTTCTTCATCGATTCTTGCTTCCGGCATAACACCTTCTTGCACTTTCTTCCTCATATGCATCAGCTCCAGGTCTTTAGCTTGAGCAGTTTTAACTTTATCAATTAAGCCGGTTCTACTCGTATATTCGCCATCATCACGTGGGTCCCTGGAGTCTTTAACTCTATCTTCATCCATTGCAAGTCACACAAAATGGGCCTTTGCGTTGACAATATCGCATTCGCACTTACTATATGATCTTCTACTCAATACATCAGCTACCACGTTCGCTTTTCCATGATGGTATTGGATGGTATGATCATAATCTTTCTACAGTTCAATCCAACGTCGTTGTCGCATACTGAGTTCCTTTTGAGTGAAGAAATATTTGAGGCTTTTATGATCCGTAAAGATCTCCACTTTCTCATCATACAAGTAATGCCTCCAAATCTTTAGTGCGAAGACAACAGCTGCCAACTCTAGATCATGAGTAGGATAATTCCTCTCATATTCTTTGAGTTTTCGTGAGTCATAGGCTATGACTTTTCCATGTTGCATGAGAACACATCCTAACCCTTTGCCCGAAGCATCACTGTAGATGACAAATCCCTCCGAACCAGATGGTATTGTCAGAACAGGTGCTGAAATGAGTCTCCTCTTGAGTTCTTAAAAACTCTTCTCATATTCCTCGCTCCAACCGAACTTTGTATCTTTCTGATTCAGCTGAGTTAGTGGAGTAGCGATTCGAGAAAACCCTTATACGAATCTCCGATAATAACCAGCTAAGCCGAGAAAGCTACGTACTTCAGTCACTGATTTATGTTGCTCCCAGCTTTGAATAGCTTCAATCTTTGCTGGGTCAACAGATATTCCATGACTTGCTACCACGTGCCCAAGGAATGCTACTTCCTCAAGCCAGAACTCACATTTCTTCAACTTGGCATAAAGCTTGTATTCACGAAGCTTTTGGAGTATCAGCCTCAAGTGTTGCTCATGATCTTCATTGCTTTTGGAATAAATAAGGATGTCATCAATAAAAATGACCACAAAGTGATCCAAATATTCCTTGAATACTCGGTTCATCATATCCATGAAGGCAGCAGGAGCATTAGTCAATCCAAAGGACATGACTAGGAATTTATAATTCCCGTACCGAGTTCTGAAAGCCGTCTTTGGAATGTCATCGGTTCTAATCTTCAATTGGTGATATCCGGAATGAAGATCAATCTTTGAAAAGAATTTGGCTCCTTGCAACTGGTCAAACAGGTCATCAATAAATGGCAATGGGTACCTATTTTTTATGGTGACATGATTTAACTCCCGATAATCAATACAAAGTCGCATACTCCCATCTTTCTTCTTTAAGAATAGAACAGGAGCACCCCAAGGAAAAGTACTAGGACGAATAAAGCCAATGTCTAACAATTCCTACAGTTGAGTCTTTAACTCCTGAAGTTCAATAAGAGCCATTCGATATAGGACTTTGGAAATGGGTTTTGTACCGGGTTCAAGATCCATACAAAATTTAATTTCACGTTCTGGGGGTAGGCCAGGAAGTTCTTTAGGGAATTTGTCAGGAAATTCATTAATAATAGAAATATTATTCAAAACTGACGTATTTTTATTTAGATCCGTGATATGAGCTAAGAAAGCTTGACATCCATTTTTTAATAAACGAATAGCTTTATGGCTTGAGATGACAGTGATTGATTTTAATGGTTTGGTTGCTTGAATTCGCATAATAGGTTGGTTAGGAATATGAAAGCTAACAACCTTACAAAAATAATCAATTTTTGCATGATAAGTAGTTAACTAATCAATCCCTAGAATCACATCAAATGCAAGTATTTTCAATGAAATAAGATCTATAGGTAATGTGAGAGTACCGATTTGAACCAAACAAGAATTATAAATGGTGGATGTAATGAAAGTTTCTCCCAACGGAGTTTCCACAGATAAGTCAAAGTCTAATTTCTCCGGAGTCAAATTAAATCGTTGAGCGCAAGTAGGAGAAATAAAAGAATGGGTAGAAATGGTATCAAATAAAGTATAGACTTCGCTAGAGTTTATGATAAGCTTACCCGTGATGACCTCATTCGGGTTCCTTGCTTTTTGGGAGGTCACAACAAACACTCTCCCTTGCACTACCGGCTTTGACTTTTCTGGGACGGCCTTTGGTGCCTCCATCCTGGCTGAACTTGTCTTCGGTGAACGAAAAAATCGGGCTAAGTGACATTCTCTTCCACAATTATAAAATGCTTTGGACGGCATCGCGCAGTTTGGACTGATGTGTCCCTCCCCTCCGCATTTGAAGTATATGATAGGTGGTCGTTCTCCTTCCTTGACAACGGGTGCTGGTGCTGACGTCCTTCCATCATTGTTGAATCTCCTCTTCTTAAAATTTCCATTCTTATTGTTTTGGCCCTGATTACCACCGAAGTGGTTACCACTTCTGGCCTGTTGATTCCCTCCACGCTTGTTGTCACCGCTTCGATGACTGCTCTCATCGGTATTATCATTTTGTCGGCTGCTCTCTTTTGATTGCGTTGACTCGTTATCGCGCTATACTAACTGAGCCCTATTTACAACATCTGAATACAAACACAGTTTATGAGAAATAAGATGTTGACGTATCTCCGGTTTCAAACCTCTTAAAAACATTTGCGTCATTCGCTCCTCATTATCGACCAAATGGGATGAAAACCGGGATAACTCCGCAAATTTAGCCTCATATTGTGACACGGTCATATTGTTTTGTTGTAATTTGATAAACTCCACTTCTTTCATGTGACGAATACTCTCGGGAAAGTACTTGTCGTTGAATAGCACTTGGAACTTCTCCCAAGACATCTTGAGTGCGTCAGGCTGGGTACGTTTTACAGATTTCCACCAGTAATCTGCCTCTTCACGCAACATGAAGGTGGCGAAGGGAACCTTTTGCTCCTTAGAGCATCCCAATACATCAAATATCTTGGTGATCTGCTTTATTCATGCTTCCGCCTTAAGTGGTTTTGGCTCTCCAATAAACTCCTGTGGTCCCAGCTCCTTGAACTGTTTAGCGATGACCGTCCGAGAGTTTCCAGTGTTTCCACCTATATTTTAGACAGGAGCCGCTCTCACCTGTTGTTGCATGATTTAAAAGGTTTTTCATCACTGTTATCGCTGAGACTCAGCTTAATAAATAATCCACATCATCGAATCACCCCTGCACTACGGCCAAGGATATTCTTTAGTATCACGACCACAAATTATCCATGCACTACGGGCCAAGGACATTCGTGTATTAATTAATGGTCATGATCATGCCAACAACGGTCCATCAATGCACTACGGGCCAATGAGGATTTTTACCACATCATTTATAACATTACGATCACGATTACACCGAATAATCCCTAGTCATAATCATACCAAGTCCATCTATGCACTACAGACCACAGATGACTTTCAAAAAATATAAACATGAGGATGATGACAATGATATAAGAATTCAATAAAACAAGTTCAAGAGTTAATTTATTCAGGAACTAATAACGTCTAAATTGTTAACATGATACTGCTTTGTGCAGTAAAATTCAAGAATGCTCAGAAGAATGTTTCCATGAAAAGATACTGGATGAAGCGCAAATATCAAGAATATTCCACTAATTTCAGGGAATATAGAAGTCAAAACTTTAACCAACTGAGTATAATAAGGAATGGAATAACAAAAGAAATCACCAGGCATGCGATAGACCGCACATGCAAGTTATTCTAACAGAATAATAATTAACAGAACCAGGTCCGGCGTAAACCGCACAGACAAGATATTCCAACAGAATAATAAAGACGGAATCAGGTCCGGCGTAAAATGCACAGACAGGATATTCCAACAGAATAATAACGAATGTAATAACAAAAGAATTTCAGCAAGTATAGGGTAGCCCGCGTATACAGGTTATTCCAACAGAATAATAAATAATGGAATAACAGAAGTTCTCTACATGAATACAAAGGAAATAATACTCATTACCGTAAAAGAAACTGTATATAAGAGTAGGGAAGTAACAGAATACTTTTCTATAGTTTCTCTACAATTTCTCTCTCTAGGGTTTTAGTGAATTTATAAGAAATAATGAAGAAATGAGCTTCTATTTATAGAAGACTAGCTATAACCCGTGCCTGAAGGCACGGCGTAACGAAAAATTAAATTAAAATTTAAAAAATATTACATTATCTAAAGACACATACCATAACTCAATCCAATCAACCTAACATAACATAGCCAGTCATCAAATTAACATAAATTTTCTTTCTAATCCAAGAACAGATAATGTGATTCGCAGTTTAATAAGTCAAGCTAATCAATCATAGTCATTACTCATTAGGAGCCACATAAAAGTGAGAGAAAATCAGTATTTGGATGAATTCAATTCGATACATCAGAAAGGAAAGAACCAATAAAAAACAAATTTAAAAGTTTCTCTACATAAATAGTTGTCAACTAATAGACCTAATTAAAAATGAAAAGTTACTTAACATACCTAATTAAAAATGTAAACAACTTATATATAATACATACATACATTGATACGTGAAAAGTTATAATACATGCATACATACATTGACGACACAAATGGTAGGAGTTATAAACTTTAGATAATGGGTTGATTGATTCCCAGATTCTTTCCATGTTTATGCTTGAAACTTTACATGTTCATCCTGCACTTTGATATTGGAAGACTTCTGGAATGCAATAAAAATTATTTTAATTTGCTAGTCAAACATATAGAAGACCTAGTTGTTATTGATGCAAGAAAAATCTACTACAACTAACAACCACGGTGCGGTGCATTGAAATAAAAATACTTTTAAATTAATTATAAAAATATTTTAATACCCTGTAAAATGTTTTTAGTGACTATAGATTTTGGATTAGAAGTGATGTTGACGGAAGCAGTTTGACCAAAATACAATGTATAAATTCGTTCTTAAATAGTTGTAAGAGATGTAGGTCTACACCACACATTTTGGAGAGCTCCCATATCAATTTATGATCTATCCCTTATCTACCAAAAGTGTAGGCTGGCAGTGTCATAGCCCTTATCTACTAAAAGGTGTTATTATTTAAAAACAAAACTCACAAACGATATATGCATACCACACAAAAATAACAAACCAGTGTTATTACTACGATGGTAACTTTCAATAACCAAATCAATGGAATCCAGAGCAGTGATTCCATTAGCTTATTATGGTTGCGTTTCTCTTATTTCTGAACTTGGTATGCCCATTTTATCTATTAGGGAAAGAGGGTATATAATGGGTGCAGAGATTCCTTGATACATACTGATAATGTCTATACTCTCACTTATATTGTCATCCTATACCTGTTTGTTTTGCCAAGAACACGGAGTAAACATCTAGTTAACGATTTGGAATGAAAACTAAATCAATATTTTCAAAAATGTATCTTTCCCCCAGCCAAACAATTAACAACAAATCCCTTAAAATTTTACAAGGGAAAACATAAAATAACACCAAGGTTACTCTCTCCTATAAAAGTATGACAAGAAATGAACGAAATTGAGTTGTTTTCTAAAAGGTCATGACTACACATACTCAACCAGATAAACAATTCATCAAAATAAAAAAATAAGGCAAATCATTTAAAAAATTAATTACAATCTATAAACTTGCAAGTAAAGTTTATTATCACCAATTTCCACCAAAAACATAAACTTATTATACCAAAAACATAAACTTAAAAAAGAGTACTATTTGCAAGTAAAATTTTATTCAACACAATCGTCTATATATTATGTAACCAGCTACTCCACGCACCAGCACCATTAAGTTTGTGTGCCACACCATTGAGTTTGTGTTCCACACCATTTTGTATGTGTGCCACACCATTATTGAGTTTAACACATTGAGTTTCTGTGCCACTATTGAATCCAATTAGTGCAGAATGTTTAACACATTTAGTTTGTGTTAATAACACATTGAGTTTGTGTTAATATAATTATGTACTTTTTTTGGGTGAGATTTTCAGTTAGTTTATGTAATTAAAGTCTATAATATATCCATGTCTCTTGGATTATATTCTTTTTATTCGGAAAAAACGAATTAACTTCTCTTGGCATAACATTATGATGGACAAAAAACACTTTAACATTATGTGACTTGTTGTGTATTACCCTGTGAATATTTCACTGTGTTATTGTCAAAGTTTTTTTTTTTCTGTGGGTGGGTGGGGAGAGGAGATTATTCTATGCAGGAAGTCAGATAATTTTTATGTAACTAACCTTCTTGGTTCAAGGCGTAGGAGAGAATAAACATATAGACGCATCCTTGCTTTGTTTCTTCTTTGGTTAATAAAGCTAAAGCTGCATTTGAATTGTAAGTCGTACTATGAGTTTCAAACCAGCGTTTTTTCAAGAGTTGAGCAGAATTAGGATCATAAGGTGGTTATTTCTAATATTTGTGCATCTATTTTATACGGAGTATTATATAAAACTCTCCTGCCCATCTATATCAATCTCCCTTTGTGTGTGCTGTGTGTGTTGTGTTTCTCCCTGTTCTACATGCCTTGGTAGCCCTGTACCATAAATCTTAGTTATTATTACTCGCCCTTTCTCTCCTCTCACTCGTTATGGTTAGCAAGCAGAAATGTGGGATTACTGCGAAACATATGGTGGGGAATATCCCGCAACAAAAAAAAATAGGAAATCCATAACCAATCAACTAACAAAAACCCAGGCCTATTTGGAAGCTACCAAAACAAAATTATTTAGTACTATTATTCAGTACCAAAATAAAATTAACATCTCCAATCCCATAAATTCAATTTCAAATTACCCAAACAAATAAAAAGCTCCACCATAAACGAATCCAAATTCCAAAAATTTATTTCTCATGTGTATAAAGGGATGAACAATACAATTTTATACCTCCAAGTAGCGGAGATTTCCGCGATCCGGCTACTGAGCAACATTCTTTTTCACCGTCTTCTTCAATTTGGGTTCGGTATTCTGATTTAACAACTGAGTTAGTGAGCTCACCCAATACAACTCGCTTCTTCGTGAATTAAATACACACAAGAGAGAGATATAGGGTTTGAATACACACAAGAGAGAGATAGAGGGTTTGAAATTCGTCCCCGTCGCCGGTAATCTCAGCCATATGTCGTCACTCTTCTGATAATGGAAGTCGAGAAAGAAGAGAGCCAAGAGGAGATGGTCTTAGATCTTCGTTGATCTCTGCTTCGCGTTTCTATTTGCGTGATGGGTTTCTCTGCGTGATGGGCTGGGTATGAAAGAGTCTGTGTCTAAAAAGAGAGAGATAGAGAGTGTTTGAAATTTGAATAAGGGAGAATGACGTGGATCTTGGATGTGACGTTTATGTATTTCTCTCTCTGCTCTATTTTATAGATATAGAATGGACTGAATAGTAACTAATCTATGGATGGTCCAGATTGATTTACTCTTAATTGGACGGTCCATAAAATATTCTAATAAAACAAAACTTTTAAATATAATATATATTATATATATAAATAACATGTGGTTCTGTTTTAAAAAAAATCACGGGACTCAATCCCGTAATGCTGGTTGAACCTAGCTATCTCCCACTTGATTTATATAATATATATATATATATATATATATATATATATATATATATATATATATATATATTATCACCCTCATAACACTTTTTTGAAAAATGAGTTGGTGGAGGTCCAAAAATACGCAAAAATCTACAACAAATATTATAGAAATAATTAAACAAAACTAAGTGACTTCTCACGTAAGCATCAATAATCAATACCGTATGATACTATGCAACCACGCGTATTACTGTACTTTTAACACCGGGGGTTTAAACAGTTAACGGTAAAACTTCCATCGTTATTTTCATAAAAAGATTTTTGTCGTTTTCTCAATCCGACAATAATTCCTTTGTGGGGTCCACCAATGATTGTGCCGTTGTACAAATATTCCCCGCTAAAACGAATATTCCCCGACCAATCGAATATAATATGACAAATTTTATACTTTGTAAAATTTATAAATATTACCCACAACTATAACATTATATCAAATATACTCCATAATATTCAAAAATGATATTTATAGAAAATTCATTTTTTATTAAAAAGTTGGGGTCTTACAGTTGATTTGTCTGTACATTTTTTCTTTTTTTTCCTGCTCTTCTAATTGCTGATAAATGTCACGCTTAACTCCTATTGAGCAAGGCATATATAATTGACTACTAGTTTATTTAGCCAGACACTCTTCTCCAATTGCTGATAATTAAATTCCCCATTTATCTAATTTTGGTTTTTACAAATTGAATTTAAATTGGGTTTATTATGAAAATAAATTAGACATTTTAATTCTCACATATTCAAAATATTTAATTCCTTACATACAGACTTATAAGATAAATTTAGAATTCTGATTTAACTCTTTTATCAATTAAATTAAATTTAGTTCTTTTAATTGGATTAATTATATTCTTAATCCATTAGCGTACTAAAATTGCGGACTAAAATATATTCATAACCCTCATATATTTGGGTAACATAACTACACCAAATAAATTATTCCAAAAATAATTCTCATCAAAATATTTATTCAGTTCCATAAATATTTATAATTCTTATTACTAAAATTTGCAATCATTACAGAGAAACTAGACACTATGCCAGAGAATGTAAACAACGCAAGACTGGCTCTGCTAACATGGTTGAGGAGAACCTTGTTGTCATGGTCTCTAATCATAGTCTTGATGTGACTATGATTTTTGAGGTTAACATGGCTAGTGACGTTGATGGTTAGTGGTTGGACTCCGGAGCTACTATCCATATTTGCAACAACAGAGAGATGTTTAAAAAAATTGAAGAAGTTATTAGACATGAAGTTCATATGAGAAATAGTTCAAAGGCAAATGGTAATGGCTAAGGAACTGTGGAAATTGACTTCACCTCTGGAAAGAAGTTGACTTTGCTCAATGTGTTGTTTGTGTTTGAAATTAGAATATATTTTTTTTGTTGATCATTTAGATAGGAAAGGTTTTAAAGTTTATGTTGAGTCTGACGAAGTCATTCTTTCAAAGAAAGATGTTTTTATTATAAAAGATTATGCTTGTAATGGAATGTACAAATTATCTATTAATAAAATCAGTTATGTTTCTGCTTATATTACGTATGCAAATTCTTTGTGGCATAGTCATTTATGACATATAAATTCAAGAATTTGAAAAATATGCATGCAATGAAATTAATTGATATTTACAATACTGAACTTGAGAAATTTGAAATTTGTGTTAAATCAAAAATTGTGAGGAAATCATTTCCAAATGCGCATAGAGAATCACAATTGTTAGATTTATTACATGTTGATATTTATGAGTTAAATGAAATATTGGCAAGGGGTGGAAAATGATATTTTTATAGATGATACAAGCAGATATTGGTATGTGTATTAATTATTAAGAACAAAAGATGAGGCATTTAACTCATTTAAAAATATACAAATCAGAAGTAGAAAATCAATTTGAGAATAAGATTAAATTTTGCGTTCTGATAGAGGCATGGAATATTGTTTGAATGCTTTTGATGCATTTTGTGAAGAAAATGGCATTAAACATCAAACATCAAACAAGTGCAACATATACACCATAACAAAATTTAGCAGAAAGAAAAAAATCGTGTATTTCATGATACGATTAATTGTATGTTAAATCATGCTTGTTTGCCAAATAATTTATGGGGTGAGGCATTCATAACTGCTTGTCATATTTTAAATAGGATTCCTAGTACTATAATTAAAAGTAGTCCTTATGAAATATGGAAAGGCAGGAGTCCTAACTTAAATTATTTTAAAGTGTGGGGTGTATAGCTTATTTTTGAGTTCTTGATCCTAAAAGGACTAAGTTAGGGGCTAGATCTATTACAAGTATATTTGTTGGATATACTATAAAAAATAAAGCATACATACTTCTTGATTTAGAGTCTAATTTTATATATAAGTCAAAGGATGTGGAATTTTTTGAAAATAAATTCTCAAAAGATGTTGAGAATGTGGTTATGCCTAAACTTGATGAGCCTAGTGGTCCTATAAGGTCTAATGTTGAGGTTAGGAGAACCTAGTGTTCCAATTCAACCAAGTGGACCTAGCAGGAGTACTAAAGCTAAAAAAGATAAATACTTAGATGATAATTTTATTTCTTCTCAGTCTTTATTATTTTTGGTAGAAGGGGACCAAAATAATGAAGTGGTAAATGAAATACCCTATATATATAGTCTTGAGACTAATCCTAAATTATTTAAAGAAGCTATAACTTCTAGGGATGTTGTCTTTTGTAAGGAAGCTGTAAATGATGAAATGGATTCAATCTTGGCATATAATACTTGAGTATTGACAAATTTACCTAGAGGTTCTAAACTCATAGGGTGGTTTTTAGAATAAAATATAACACTAATAGTACTATTTCTGTATTTAAAGCAAGATTAGTAGCAAAAAGTTTTAGACAGGTAGAGGGTATTGACTACTTTGATACTTATGCACCGGTAGCACAAGTTTCTTCCATTCGAATTAATTTTGTCTTAGCTTCATTGTTTGATCTTTACATTCATCAAATGAATGTTAAGACAACATTTTCGAATGGCAATTTAAACTAAGAAGTATAAATGGAATAACCCAGAGGGTTTGTTGTTCTCGAAAATGAGGCTAAAGTATGCAAATTAGTTAAGTCCCTTTATGGTCGAAAATAAACACCAAAACAATGGCACGAGAGATTTGATGATGTTATTTTAAATTGTGTTTAAATATAATAGTGAAGATAGGTGCATATACTCCAAAACCACTTCTGACTATATGGTGATAGTTTGTTTGTACGTAGATGATATGTTAATTATCAGTACAAATAAAGTTGGAGTAAATGATGAAAGTCCAATAATAATCTAGAAGGGGAGTTGAATAGAATATCACTGTTTAAAAAATTATCTTAGGCCTTTTTGAATGTTTAGTAAATTAATTTGCAGTGTTAGAAATTAATAACCACGATAGTAAAAATTCAATCACACAATACACATATATTTATCTGGTTCACAACATACAGTGCGGGTATGTTGTTGCATCCAGTCTCAAGCTCCTCTTCAAGACTTGAGATCCTATTACTCCCAATAATAAATAATCCTTCAATAGGCAAAAAAGCCTTTACAAAGTTTTATAGATAAACTTACAACTATCCACAACTAAATATCTCGGATAGTGAACTCCCAACTCCTTCCTTAAGCTTAGTTGTACCTTTCTTTTGAGTTCAGAACTATTTTATGATCTGGTCTTGAAACAACAATATCTTCCCTACCTCACAAGTGCACTAGAGACCCAACTCCCAACTGACATATCTAAGACTCTAATCATGGTCCAAGAATTACTCGTCTTTCTCACAAAGGTACATAAAATAAACTACCTCTTCCTTTTCCTTTTTAGAATAAATTGTTTGACTTTGCTTATTAAGTAAGCGGATAAAGTTTAGTACAAATTTATACAAGTTCAAGACTTTTATGTGATATGCTTCTGTGTAAACAGATATGTAAATTGATACACTTTTATAAAAAAATTCTTTTCTTTAATAAATAATGTGTTTCTATGGTTTAAACAGATTAGAAAGGATTTTTCTTTGTAAATAAAGAGTGTGTTTCTATGATTTAAACAGATATAAAGATGAGTTTGGATAACAGTTTAAATCACTTATGTGACGCCCCCAAAATAGGTATACATCACCCATTCTGAGTCGCTAAATATATGGTACAAAATTTGTGACACCCCCAAATCCCGGTACTTCATTACCTCAAGATTTGGTATTCATATCTAACTACCCAATTATAATATAACTGAATAATAAAAATCTACCCATACAGGATTACTTTAATAAAAACGTTATCTCCCAAGTTCTCTAACCTTTAATACAATCATTCAAGTGTGGAAATTAAATTATTACATCACGTCATTATTAAAAGTCTATCATTGTCGACGTCGGGATTTTTAAATGTCCCTTTCCGTTACTTTTCTTTGGTGTTCTCATTTTAGGTGAGATTTGTTTAAAAAAATAAGTGAAAAAGGCCCGACATGTATAATGTCGACGATGGACTGTTAAGAGTCGCCAGTTGGTTTTTTAAATGGTTGTTCCAACACAACCAAGAAAAGGTTTGCACATTGACCCAATGATGTGATACTGCTAAACGGGTCGATGAAACCGAGATTCATTAGGGTCCGGGGACTTAGTTATGCGTAGGGAAGGTGTTAGACACCCCACCGACATCCGTGTTACCACGGTGACCGCCTCTTTTCAAGAAACTATTATCTGAATGTGTGTGTGTGTGTGTGGGTCAATGTGCTATTATTTGGAAGTAGTGTGAGGCCTCGTTCGCACCTATATACACAGGTTTTAAATTTATGTAAAAATTTAGTTTTTAGCAAGATATGGCAGTGATGTTTTATAAAAGAGGTTTTTCAAACCCTGATGCTCAATAGTAATTGAGACCATTTACACTCCCATTTTATTAAGTGTTCGGCTTGATTGATTTTATTTTACAGATGTGAGGCGTCCGTATGAAAATAATATGCAAAATAATGTCGACTTCCTCGTGGGTATAGAAACTATCTGAGGAAATTCAGACACTACAAAATAATTTACAAGCTGCTTACAGCTGAAAATGTCCATCACGGGGACTGAATCTAGATCCAATAGGCTGAATCTGTGATCACATGATTCCTAGGCGCACATGATACCGCAATTTGTATGAAAGCAGTAAGCAGGCATATATATATATAAAAGCTATATATATATACAGACATGATCACCAACCACGAAGCACCTCCACGGGGGATCAGAAAATGTAAATAAAGTTGTAAAAGCTATCAACCGCCATGGAGGAAACTCCAGGTGGGACAAAATGTAAATAAAGTTATAAAGCTATCAACCACCACGGAGGGAACTCCAGGCGGGACAAAATGTAAAGAAAGTTGTACAAAGTGATCAACTGCCACGAAGTAAACTCCAGGCAGGACGAAACGTAAAGAAAGCTGTAAAAGCGATCAACCACCACGAAGTGAACTCCAGGTGGTACAAATATATATATATATATATATATATATATATATATATATATATATATATATATATATATATATATATATATATATATATACAAAAGCAATAAACGCACCGGATATAAAATCCAGGATCATCGAACAGAGTCCAACACATAATTAATATATATAAGTATATATATATATATATATATATATATATATATATATATATATATATATATATATTAAAGTAAGTAAATGCTCCGGATGTAAAATCCAGGCTTATCGAACAAAGTCTGACACACAGTTAATATATATAAGTATATATATATATATATTAAAGCAAGTAAACGCTCCGGATGTAAAATTCAGGCTCATCGAACAGAGTCCGACACACAGTTAATATATATAAGTATATATATATATATATATATATATATATATATATATATATATATATATATATATAAGCAAATAAACGCTTCAGACTGAAGTCTAGGCTCAATCGAGGCATAACTCGATAATGTAAAACCACAGACCGAAGTTCGGGCAAACGCACGCAACACGACTCTCAACGTGAAGAAGGGTGTGTGCAAAGATGAAGATAAAGGCTTTAAAGTGTGTGAGAAGGCTTACAGTTGACTGCCAACGAAGACTTCTATATCTTTAAAGTGGATAAACACTGGCTTTTGTAGGTACAAAAGAAGCTATATATGAGCTCACAGGTGTTTAAAATGAGAAAGTACACTGTATGGGGTGAGTGCAGAGCAAATTGGGCAGGGCTTCCTCGCCGTTTTCTCTTACAAAATGGCCACCCCAAGCCCTCTATTTATAGAGGGTGGTACCTGCGGCTAGGCCGCAGGTGTACCAGAGGCAACCCGGGTGGGCCCTGAGTTTCTCAGGTCGGGTCGTCTCGTAGTACGTGCACTCGGGCACTATAATATCCGCTCAAACTTTTAGAAGTACAATTTGGGAATCCGATTGAGGTATACAGGACCTATTTCAGATCGCCATTGTCGAGAGTTGTACAATGGCATAGGATTAGAGTTTGTACGAAGTTATTGAATATGGGACGATGTCCTCCGGTCTTCAAGCTTCAAATTCCATCTATTACCCTGCACAATAGTCACTCGGGATTGGTTATCCTTGATTCTTGTGGGACATCATTACGTAGAGATATGTATGAAATGTTGAGATGACGCGGCATGGCATCGTGATGGCGAGATCTGTGGGGATAAAGCTTGGTCTGTTTGAGGATGTGTATAACATATTCCATCATCTATCCTCTTTGATAACATTGTCCTTTCCTGGTTGATATTGCTAGGACATGTCATGATTCTGTTGGATTTACTGTCAACAGCAAATGCTGTCAGGGATGACTGACCTTCGTTGACGTGTACTTCACCGATATATGAATCAACGGCTGAAAAATCATGTGGGATAGACTGTCAAGGTTGCTTGACCTTCGCTGACGTGTGAATCAACGACTAATATTCTATGGGTAGATTGTCAAGGTTGTTTAACCTTCGCTGATGTGTGAATCAACAGAATATTAAGTTGTGACCCCCGCCGGGGATCCGCTGGGGAATATGAGTAATCGAGCATGAAATCCTTGAATAACTCTATAGCTCTGATAGGTTTAATCGCCATCGGCTGAGGTAGCGTCAAGGCTATTTGACCTTCTTTGATATGTGTGTCAACGGCTATAGGTGCATTGTAATCCCCTATCGGGCCTCTACGTTGTAACCCCCATCAGGGACTCACGTGGATCTTTAAGGGTAATGACCTGGAGTTGGCGGTATTGGACCTGTACAAGGTATTGTCGAATGTGATTTATAATAAATGAGATCATTAGCAGGGTATACCTCGTGTTTGGGTGACTACCAATGAGCAATATACAAACTCAAAGTTTCATCTGAGAAGACCAGGATTGCATGCTGTTTTGCTCAATCCCATGGCATTTTTTATTCCCAGTTTGACCTTTCTAGTCTGTAAGAACTCCTTTGTAACTCGAACTGGACCGAGCCGGAAGGGTGGGGCCCACATAGGGGTTCCATATGTGCACCTTGCTTCAGGTTACAGATGTGCCTGCGGCCAACCGTGGATGATATATTCCAGCAGGTTGGTTTCACAAGTCATTTTCAACTTGATTCGCTAAGAGAAATCCATGAGTCTCCTTCAGATTTGCTAAGTTCGGGCTATTTTCTGCAAATTCTGTCACCATACAAGTGTTCCACACTATCCTGATAATGAATGCATATATTTTTTCCAGTTTTTATCTGTTGGATTTTGAGTTATAGCATGAAATGCATCAAAACACATAGTAGTGATTATGTATGCACAAATGACTTGATAAAAAATATTCAACATAGTCAATGTTAGTATTAAACCATGCTGAACATAATGATGTAAAAAAATTTAACTTTTGAGACAGTCAAAATGGCACCTTTTTCTGCTATTTTTTGTGTTATTTGAGGTCCAATGAGCAAAAGATAGAAAGGTAAAGTACTCCTAATATTGAGGTTAACCTTATGCATGGATGATTTTAATTTTTAATGAATATATTATGTATATGACTTTGGGGCAGGTGTGCTACTAAATGGCCACCTAGACATGCCTATGTTCATGTGGATAGTCCTATTTTCAAAGGGGACTATGGCAAAAATTTTCAAAATATAGGCATTGAGTAGTCATGCATTTTAATTCTATTATATGTTAACGTAAATACATGCATGCATATAATCATAAAATGCATTCTAGAAAGCTATAGATAAGGAAATACCACACCCTTTCTGAGGTGATTTGGAGACTTATTGTCCAGATATCATAGATCCGGATCAGCCTAGTAGTTTCCGCAGGACCACTTCTGGTATACGGAGGAGGGCTTCTGAAGTGCCTCGACCACGTTCTGTCAGACAGCCTCGTCGACTGGTAGAGGCCGTGATTTATCCTATCCGAGCAGACGTGCCAGACGTTGAGGATGTGGATGAGGATATTCCAATTGAGGATCTCGCTCCTGCTATACTCGTTCCCTGTAGGGAGCTACCTTGTATTCAGGTGGCAAACCTCGAGCTTCTAGGTGATTTGAGCAGACATCCCTCAATGTATTTGCATGCTAACGAGGTATGATGTTAGATCTTGATCTTCTTTCTTTCCTATTTGACGAGGAGTAAAGGATTCTGATGTTGATCTGTATTTCATGTAGGTTCCCGACTTCACACAGCCTCGAGGGAATTGGTTTAGTATACACTCCATGTATCAGGCTCTTCATCCTGATTATAGAGTTATAGTGCATGATTGGGGATTCGGGGCATTCTTCTCCATCCTTCCCCGTCGTTGTCCCTGGGGTTATCTCAAGGCATTGTCTGAGCGATGGTTTCATCAGACTCAGTCACTCCATCTGCTGGATTACGAGGTGATGATGACACCGATGGATTGGCGATTTATCACAGGTATGGATTTTGGAGGGGAGCCAGTGCCTTACATGGCAAATATTACCCCTACTGTCGTCCGATCCTTGTTAGGAGTTCCGACAGAGGCGCTTAAGGGCAGGACTGTCCGTGCAGGTCCTTTAAGCATAGATATTATGAGCAGGGCTTTTGAGTGAGCCCATGCCCGATGATGTCAGAATCAGGGATCACAGTCTGCGGTAATTGTTCCTGATGATCATTAGAGGCTGCTTCATAGCAGATAACTCTTTTATGGTGTCTTTCGCTTTGATCAGCACCACGCGTTATGTGGACCGTATTGGAGAGTATGATTGGGGTTCCTACACATTTACCTATTTCCTCCGGGGCATGCGTATACGCTCACAGGGTTTGATCGAGGCTTAGCTAGGCTTCTACCCATTTTTGCTGGTAAGTATTTCTCTTGTCATTTCCCATTTATAGGTTAAGAGTGTTTACTGATAGCAGATGTTTTGCCATTATGTTGGCAGTTTTGGGCCTATGAAAGGCTCCCATGATTGCATCCTTTGAGTGTGTTAGGTTTAGATACCTATCCACGAGGATGACGATGGCATCATTCCATTTTGCCGGAGGTCCCTGTAGCTGAGGGTTTCACTCACTGCCGTATGTAGCTGGAGTTGCTAACAGCTGACACCATCACATGAATTCCCTATTCAGGGGAACACTTGACCATCGGCTTTGAGGATGGATACCCAACTGGAGTCGAGTACGTGATTTCCACCAGGAGAGTTCCTCTCTTCACAAATGGAGGCTGGGAGCTCTATTTAGGAGAGCGTGCTATTAGGAGCACCACAAGGGAGATTTGTATGCCGATCTTGCCTCCTGTCAGGCGTCATTGGCCTATATCACAGTCACCTATCACTAATATCCCATTGTTGGGGGTCGACGACTTTACATTATCATAGGGTTCTTGCACTCAGGAGACGTTCCAGCGTTAGTGGTTCCCTCGTACTGTCAGAGCCCAGTCCCGCGCCACATAATTTATGGGGGATATGGTTCCAAGATCCGTGATGATGACAAATTGGATAGCTTGTGTCAGAGATCCGACTCATATGACACAGATTGATAGTTTGACCCAGCAGTTGGACCAGACATATATATTTATCGGGCATTTGGGCAGAGATCTGGCAGAGGCAGCTTCGTTTGATCCTTCCAACTCAGGCGCTGGCCCCTCAGATGACCCATTTGATTTTGCTGGTGCAGATCCTCCTCTATATAGGCCTGACATCCCTGTTGATAGAGATCCAATGACTCAGGAGGAGTTACATTAGGTGGACAGGATTGATGATGTGGACATCGACACCATTGTCTTCTTCTGATGTGTATTCTCGTTATATATTTTGATAGGCCTCTGTTAGATTTTGGGTGGCTGTACTCCGTTCTCGTTATATCTTTTTATAGGCCTCTATTAGTAGTAGGGCGTCTGTGCCACATTTCCCTGTATTTGTAGATGTACAGAGATGATGTATTAGATGATGATATACTTAGGAATGTATGCACAGTTTTTCATTCCCTATATCATATTGACATCTATTATCTGTTATGCATGTATCATGTTATGCATATGTATGTGTGTCCAGAGATATTCAGCATTAACCCCTGGATGGTCTTATGACACGGCCCGTACAGATGTCTTCTTCGACAGTTAGCCATATTGATCATACCCCACCATCATTGGTGGCATTGGGTATGAGATCGTGGTATAATAGCATGTCACCATCAGACAGGGTGACCGTAGATCGTTTATTACAGCATACCATGACATTATTGATGTTTCAGGTTCCTGCAGGGTTTGTTGACGGGATACGTGTAAGACCCCGAATATTATGAAATAAAAGTATTCAATTTTTCTATTTAGTAAATAGTTAAATTGATAAAAGTTTAAAGTTAAGGGTGATATGTGAAATTTTTTCAAAATAAGCAAGTGTCTATAAAATACTTATTATTATCGGGGAATATTCGTTTGGTCGTGGAATATTCTTGTTGTCGGGGAATATTCGTACGACGGCGCAGCCATTTGTGGGCCCCATAACAGAATAACTATCGGATGAAGAAAATGACAATTTTGAATTTTATAAATAGCGGCATAATTGTTACCGTTAACACTGTTGGAATACCTGGTGGTTAAAATACAGTAATACGCGTTGTTGCACAGTAGCACACGATATTGCACAGTATTTTTAAATTATTGATTCTTACGTAAGAAGGCACTACTCAATAATTGTTACAGTAATTACTGTTCAATATTTTATTTTATTGATTCAATAATTGCTACGTTGATAATTTATATTATTATTGTTCAACAATTGTCACTGCACAGTATTCCCATTATCAGATCAATAATTCATATTATTTGAATAATATTATTAGATATCATTATTGGCAATGTCTAGAAATTTCTGTCAAAGAGATGTTTGGTCACCTAATTACGCGCCAGTAAAGAGAAATCCTTATTGGAAAGCCCCCTCTTTCCTGGGAACGGCCTGGTTGTCATAATTGTGATTCTGTAATATTATTTGTGAATAATTAATTATTGATTTATATGATAACGAAATATTTAGTTGATGTGGATATAAATGATGGATTTATTTATGTGGTTATAAATGAAGAAATTAATGTTGAGGTATTTTATTAGTATTTTGTCGGATTGGAGGTATTAAAAGATCAAATCGGTGTTCTTAAAGCTCTATTGCGTGAGTTATAATTTTGATCCGACCATTGGATCGTTGTGATTTTTGGATATGTTATACATATATAATTTGAGTATATATCCACAAATTTTGAACCAGTTAAAAATGAAAGAATGATTTGTTATGGATTTTTAGAGTGTTGAAAATCGTCCGTTTGTGGATTTCGGATATTTTCTATCTGGAATTTGAAAAAAATATTCTTCTGCAATGTTGTAGAGAATTCAATTTCGTGTGGAATGGACATAAAATTTGTATTTTTCTGATAAACGAGCGATTTTCTAAGAATTATTGAAGTTTTAAAAAATAAAATGATTTTTTATTAAAATTAGGGGTGGGACCCACTATTGTTTTAAACATGTGGGCTGCCCAATTATTTTCAAATGAGATGGTTGGTATTTGATGGTGGCTTGCGTAGGAGAAAATTAATAATAATAATATATTTTATTATTTTAGTCTCCTTTGGCGTTCTAGCATTTTCCTATAAATAGGTGCTTATATTAGAATTGAAAATCACACCAGAAATAAGTTTTCTTTCTCTCTATATTGTCGAGCGTATTTTAGTGAGTATTTAGATGCTTTGAGATTTACTATTCAGTGCAAGTTTCCTTCAGCTTTTCATCCGATATTCGTGTCTGAAATACTGCTCTTTTGAGGTAAGGGATTGTAAGGGTTATTTTGTTTTTTAGTTTCGTAATTTTTCTGACTCTTAAAAATTCTGGAAAACTTTGAAATGATAATTTGATGAGTTTTCTAGATTGTATCCAAAAATGGCGATATTTGGATGTATAGATTAAGAGTTATGAATTTTATGAGAAAAAATTATTTTAAAAGTAAACCTTTATAACTCCTTATGGTTAACTCCAAAATTGGTAAAAAATTTATTAGGGAGTACATGTATATAACAGAAGTATACTCTGTAAATTTCTGAACTTTTGCACAAAAGTACAATTTATGATAAATGTCTAAATATTCGACAGTTTTGGCCATATGAAAAATAGTAAATAAATTTTAAAAATTTCGAGAAAAATATATGTTCAATATTAGACTATATTCTGCTAAATCTCAGAAAAGAAATATTTTTGGGACTAATTTAGTATTTTTCATGAAAATGGACTAGTTATGAGTAAATGAATTAAATATGTTATGTGAAGTAAGAAGATTTGAAAATAGGATTTTATGGCTTGAGAATCCTATATGAGGTATATGCAGATTTTTGATGAGGGTTTTGGTTATTGGTGATGAAATCTTATGAGTTTGGCATTTTAGGGTGATTAAATGCATTGTTTAGTAAAGTGTAAACAATTAAAATAAATTGTTTATAAGTTTAAGAAATGTTATTCTTTGAATATCATTATACCGAAATATTGGTATGGATTTTATTGTGGAATTTCTATTTTTTTATGTTGGGGTTACTATTCATAAGTTATTATTCATGAGTTACTATTCACGGGTACTATTCACGACAAAATTGGTTTCTGACCAAATTATTGTTGATTTATGAATCTTACTCTTGAAATTAAATTCAGTTGTTGATCATATTGTTTTTATTATCATATATAACATTTTTATAACTCTGGTGATGAAATTTCTCTTTGACTTAAGTGTAAAGATGAGTAGATTATTGGTATGATCGTGACTATGGGTTCTCTTTGACCAGTAGTGCAAAGTTGAATTGTTGACTGGTATGATCATGACCATTGAATTTATAATTGAATATCTTTAGCTTAAGTGCAAGGGTGAATTAATCAACATGGTTATAATTATTGGTTATATAAATTCTGAAATGATTATGTATTATTTTGAGATATTAATATTTTTGGCTTGTAGTGCAAAGATGACCTGTTGTTGAATATCTTTGGCCTGTAGTGCAAAGATGAAATGATAGTGAATATCTTTGGCCCGTAGTGCAAAGATGAATTTATTAGTATGATTATAAACAGGAATTGTGATTTGGTATAACCATGATCTTTGATGTTTCAGGTAAAGTCAAGTGATGAAAATTATCTTTGTCCTGGGTGTGAAGAGGAATTTAGAATCACAATTATGATTATGGGTTATTCATATAATTGTGGAAAGGAACTGTTGATTGATGTTACAGGGATAAAACATTGTTGGTGGACTTTTAATGTGGAGAAGATAATAGACTTTATGGTCTATTTGACAATTCTAATGGATTGCTTGTTCCGCTGCAACTATGGTGAAATTTTTTTATCATCTACCATATGTTCTAAATCTCTGATTTATTATTGATAAAGGCTATTGATAATTTAATTATTTTTAGTCATGATATTCTTTACTATGCTATTTGTGTTCGCCCTTTTGCTTCACAATTCCTTTCAGGTAATAAGAGTGTAGTTGTGTCGAGCGGGGGTAACAAGGGAATAGAATGGTGGTCTCTAGCTGTGGAGTTCTCCCTAAAAAGTATAGAAAAGTGTGTTATTTTTATACATCATTTAGTAGTTATATTTGGTGAATCAAATAGGGTGAGGCGAATCTAACGTTGGAAGGGTGTTTTGCCACTATCATACAAGATGTCTAATGACATACAACCTTGTGTTATCATAAGACAGGATTGTGCACATCCACTTGCTGAGTATATCTACGAGCACTACCTATATGATCTTGGAGTTTATTTAAAATATAATTTTCAACTGGAGACAGTGGAGATAGTTATATGTCAAGAGAAGACTCACCATTGGAAAGAACATGATATTAATCTTGTGACACCCCAAAAATTAGGTATACATCACCCATCTTGAGTCGCCAGATACATGGTACAGAATTCAAATACAACTTAGTAATATAACTGTCATGTACAATACGACAAAACATAAACTGTGAGTTTGAATACAAATATTGTCTACTAGAGATTATACAAACTCAAAAGAAGTCTTCATTACAATTATTATCACACTATTTCACAGAATAGTGAGGACTACTAATGCACTATCTAGGACCATCACTCCGTTCCCCGACTCATTTAACTGCAGCGGAACAAGCAATCCATTAAAAGAGTCAAGTAGAGAATAAAATCTACTATCTTTTATGATTTAAAAGGTTTTTCATCACTTTTATCGCTGGGCCTCAGCTTAATAAATAATCCACATCATCGAATCACCCCTGCACTACGGCAAAGAATATTCTTTAGTATCACGACCACAATTATCCATGCACTACGGGCCAAGAATATTTGTGTATTCATTAATGGTCATAATCATGCCAACAACTGTCCATCAATACACTACGGGTCAATGAGGACTTTTACCACATCATTTATAACATTATGGTCATGATTACACCGAATAATCTCTGGTTATAATCATACCAAGTCCATCTATGCACTACAGGCCACAGATAACTTTCAAAAAATATAAATATGAGGATGTTGAAAATGATATAAGAATTCAATAAAATAAGTTCAAGAATTAATTTGTCCAAGAACCAATAACGTCCAAATTGTCAACATGATACTGCTTTGTAGAGTAAAATTCAAGAATGCTCAGAAGAATATTTCCATGAAAAGATATTGGATGAAGCGCAATTATCAAGGATATTCCACTAATTTCATGGAGTATAGAAGAAAAAACTTTAACCAACTGAGTATAATAAAGAATGGAATAACAAAAGAAATCACCATGCATGCGGTACTTCGCATAGACAGGTTACTCCAACAGAATAATAAATAACGGAACAAGGTCAGGCGAAATTCGCACCGACAGGATGTTCCAACAGAATAATAAAGAATGGAATAACAACAGAAATCACCATGCATGCGGTACTTCGCATTGACAGGTTATTCCAACAAAATACTAATAAGGACGGAATCAGGTCCGGCGTAAAACGCACATACATGATATTCCAATAGAATAATAATAAAGACGGAACCAGGTCCGGCGTAAAACGCACAGACATGATATTCCAACAGAATAATAAAGACGGAATAAGGTCCCGCGTAAAACGCACAGATAGGATATTCCAACAGAATAGTAAATACGGAATAATAGAAGAATGACCAAGTATAGGGTAGCCCGCGTATACAGGTTATTCCAACAGAATAATAAAGAATGGAATAACATAAGTTCTCTTCATGAATACAAAAGAATAACACCCCTTACGAGTACAACAAATAATATTTCCTTCCTTAAGAAGAAGAGTACTGGATATATAAGTAGTGAAGTAGCAGAATACTTTCTTCTTTCTCTGTATAGTTTATCTCTCTAGAGTTTCAGTAAATTCGTAAGAAATAATGAAGGAATGAGATTCTATTTATAGAAAAATGGACTGCATAGTAACTAACTCATGAACGGTCCAGATTGATTTACTTTAATCTGACGGTCCATATTTAAATCAAAATCTTTTAAATAAAATATAATATATTCTATTTATAATCTAATAAAATGAATAACTTTATAAAAAAATTTACTATACAAATACTATGCAGGCACTATGCAAACACTATGCATAATAAAATATAATATATTCTAATTATTTTCTAATAAAACAGATAACTTTATAAAAGTATTCTGTTTTATATAAAAAGATTTTACTATTCAAAACACTATGCAACACTATGCATAATAGAATATAATATATTCTATTTATAGAATAACTTTATAAAAGTATTATGTTTTATATAAAAAGATTTTCTGTATTATTACATTAATAATACCAACAAAATTGAGTGACTTATCACGTAAGCATCAATAATTAATACCGTGTGCTACTATGCAACCACGCATATTACTGTACTTTTAACACCAGGTGTTTCAACATTTAACTGTAAAACTTCTGCCGTTATTTTCATAAAGTATTTTTGTCGTTTTCTTAATCCAAAAATAATTCTGTTGTGGGGTCCACCAATGATTGTGCCGTTGTACGAATATTCCCTGTTAAAACGAATATTCCCCAACCAATCGAATATTATTTAACAACTTGCGTACTTTGTAAAATTTATAAATATTACCCACAACTATAACATTATATCAATTTCACTCCATAATATTCAAAAATAATATTTATAGAAAATTCATCTTTATTCAAAAAGTTGGGGTTTTACAATCTCCCCTTCTTATGAAATTTCACCCTCGAAATTAGGGTACGTACCTGGTATATTGAAGAGATAAGGATACCTTGATTTCATTTCAGATTCTAAATCCCAAGTCATTTCTTCAACATCGTGGTTTCTCCACAAAACTTTGACTTGAGGTATAACCTTGGAGCGTAGAATATGTTCCTTCTTATCCAAGATTTGAACAGAAACCTCTTCATACGTCAAATCTTCCGCTATTACTGAGTATATCTACGAGCACTACCTATATGATCTTGGAGTTTATTTAAAATATAATTTTCAACTGGAGACAGTGGAGATAGTTATATGTCAAGAAAAGACTCACCATTGGAAAGAACATGATAGCAATCTTCTCGTTTTTCTTTGGGGTCTATTGGGTCAACCAAGGATAATTATGTGGATATATGATATCTATCATAACCTAAACGCGTGGCCTCCCATGTACGAAGGTTTCCTTAAGCACTTCCCAAAGATTTTAATTTCTAAAATAGTTTTTAATTGTACCTTTATATAATGTATCAAGGTGAGGTGTTGTCCATAGTTGGGACATGAGTCACAGTTGGTATTAAAACTTACAGTATATGTGTTGTTGTATTTTGCATGACAATTGTAGTAATAAAATTGTAGTTATTTTCTGTACCATTTATTTGGCGACTCAGAATAGGTTGGGTGGAATGGACCTATTTTGGGGGCATTACAATGCTAGAGCATTGGGTATCAGGATAGGCAGGTTTTCTGATTTGGGACCCATGAGTTGACTCTTACTTTGGAGGAGTATGCATGATTGACGATGTTATCATTAAACAGACCTTGCGTGTATATGGCTTTGGGAGACATGAGTTGACAATTCATGACTCTCACTGGATTGCGGTGCATAGTAGTGCAAGATGACTGACATCTAGCCATGTGATATCACAATGTTTTCTGTTCAACAGATTTGGCTCTGAGGATAGTTATTCACGACATTCCTGGGATTTCACCGCACCGGAGGATCACTGGCGTTTAGACAGGCTTGATGTACTGCTGTTATGCGTACTGTCGTATGTCTATATGCCACGGTACATGGATGAGATAGACATTGGTGTCATCATGGCAGTGAGAGCTCTCATGGAGGGTCGCACCATTATACCTATGATCATAGCAGAGATCCTGCGGTCAGCATCTTACTGCTGCACTTATCCGACAGGAGTGTTCACAGGTAGCTCAGTCATGCTATATGTGTGGTTTATATCACACTTGATACCGATTGGCACTCTTAGACGGCATGGGTATTGGTTTACCCATGATATAGCCATGTCGTACTCCTTTCAGCCATCGAAGTGTACAGATGCTCTTTCTTTGTCCACATTTTTGGCGGATATCAAAGATCCGTTCAACATATTGTCGTGTTCGGGGCTTAGCTCACCATACAGCTTTATTTTTCATGCTCCGGGCATGGACTACCTCCCTCTGGCTAGGTTTGAGGGGCATGACTACTTATCACCCGCTGGCCGTGATGTCGCAGTTTGACCAGTTTCAAGATTTTTATCCTTTCGAGGGGGCGATAGGTCAGCGTTCAGCTTCTCGATATCTTTCAGCAGAGGACCGATCCTGTGTGTACGTTTGTTGGGATCAACATGAGTAGCTGATTTTTCTATCCGTCATCCAGGTTATTCAGCAGAGTATTCTGTATGGATGGTGACAGAGATTTTATCGGTTATAGCAGTATCCACAGTACCGGATAGTGAATCAGATGATGTAGAGCCCATGGAGGACATTGATTCCCACATCGAGGAGGAGCCCGTTGCTGGGTTGCCTATCATCTCTTTTAGATTCTCCCAGTACCAGTACTGTTGTGATTCAGCACTCGGCACAGTACCTTGAGTAGAGTCTTCATCTGATGACCTTCGAGAGAGATCATGCTCGATCCTTGATGTTGACTGCCCTTGATGGGAGAGATGTGGATCTATTAGAGAGAGACGAGGCATTAGCTTGCAAAGATATCGCTGTTGTTGAGCGGGATGAGGCCAGATAAGCCAGAGATGCAGTGATAGTTGAGCGAAGTAGTGCTATATCTGCCTGAGATGTAGCCGTTACAGATAGTACTGCAGTGAGGTCCCTTACCACTAGCATGATCGCAGAGATGAATGCTTACATTGATGAGCATATGGTTACCATGTAGATGGCTGAAGATCTGTTGGGTCGTGTAGATATTCTCGTACAGGAGACCACAGCTTCACCTCCTTCTTCTGAGAGGGATGCTATGTTGGGCTTGTTAGCTCGTATACAAGCTGATTTGTAGTTGGGCTTGGATTTTCCTGCACAAACTAGCTTATCCATTTTGTCATGAACAGTTTACATTGTATATATCAAACAACATTATATATATGGCAGGGAAATATATTTTTGATCACTTCCCTTTAAGATATGCTTTTCTACTTGCTTGATATTTTGCCTGATGCTTCAAGGCTTGTGATCTTGATGTATTCTGAATTCCTCATGGATGGATGGACATTGAGTTTTCTCTGGACAGTTCAGAATGGATCATCGATCTTTGTGTATCCCTACCATCTTTGGTGTTTTGGGACTGGTTTCTGAATAAAATATGGAGAGGAGTGTGGCTTTCCACTCTGAGATTGACCGCACCACAGATGGTCACCAGTACTTCTATTTAGGAGAAGCCTAGTTAATTCCATCTCTTATGGATTGGTGTTGCTCTTCAAGGTATGACCGCAGCTTAGATGGTCGCCGAATCTCCTATTTGGGAGGAGTTCAGGTAATTACATCCCTTTGGTCTGAAGCCAAATGAAATGTAGTGGTTTGAAGGATGATCCCAGTACCAGTTGACAAGGGTTTGTGTTTTGGTAGGGGGTGAGACTGCACCATGAATGGCTGCCTACGTACTCCTATTGAAGATGAGATCAGGTCTGCGTAGTTCGAACCTGGTGTAAGAGGTTTAACGTTGTATATGGCAGAAATGTTGTAGAAATTTGTTTTTATTTTTGTGAGGAGAAGAGGGTAGAAATGTTTTGTTGTTTTTGTTTTATTGCGACCGAGCCATATAAAATAGTTGCATACGTACTCCTATTGAAGAGGAGATCAGGTCGGTGTAGTTCGCCCCTCAGGGCGAGATGAAAAGCGTAATCCCATGTGCAGGTTAGGGTGCGGGGAGGAGAAAGTTTAATCCTAGGTTGAGGATAAATTGTAGGTTGGAGAAGTTTGATCCCATGTATGGGTAGCCAAACTGCAAACGCGAGAGGTTCAATCCGTAGTAAGATGACCTAAGTCGTAGGAATGCAGAGGAGCCAGGCTGCTGGCTTGAAAAGTATGTTTCCCTGAGGGGAAAAGTGTGAAAGAGTTGTATGTTTTAAAGGGTTAAAGAACCAGAATGACTGATGATCTAATGGTCCAACACCAGGGTGTTTGCTTGAGGTAAACTTCAGACATAGTACCATTTCACGGTGTCCTAGTTGATGAGTTGTGAAAATTCATCGCCATCCATTTCTTGTAATCTGAGAGCGCCTCCTGTCAATACTTCTTTGACAACAAATGGGCCTTCCCAGTTAGGAGCGAATTTTCCCTTAGATTGATCTTGGTTGTCAAGGATCTTCTTCAAAACCAAGTCATGCTGTTTGAACTGCCTTAGCCGAACTTTTTTGTTGTAGGATCTGGCGAACATTTTTTGATATAACTGACCATGGAAGATAATTGCGGTTCGCCTTTCGTCTATTAGAGACAATTGGTGATACCTGTCTTGTACCCATTGGTCTTCATCCAGCTGAGTGTCTATCAACACTCTGAGGGATTTCATTTCAACTTCTATAGGGAGTACTACTTCCATCCCATAGGTTAATGTGTAGGGGGTTGCCCCAGTGGAAGTACGCATTGAGGCTCTGTAAGCTAACAGAATAAGAGGCAATAGGTCAAGTCAATCTTTGTGGTTGGCGGACATCTTTTGCATGATCTTCTTGATGTTTTTGTTTGCCGCTTCAACAGGACCATTCATCTTTGGACGATAGATGACAGAGTTAAGATGTTTGATGTAGAAATTTACTGCATAATTCCTCCATCATTTTGTTGTTGAGGTTCTTAGCATTGTCTGACACAATCACCTCTGGTTGTCTATATCGACAAATGACATTGTTTCTGATGAAAGCAATGATGACTTCTTTGGTAACCCTGGGGAAGGAGGCTGCCTCTACCCACTTGGTGAAGTAGTCGATCATGGTGAAGATAAATCGGTGACCATTACTGGCTTTAGGCTCAATAGCCCGATAACGTCCATTTCCCACATTGAGAAGGGCCAAGGTGAACTCATGTTGTGGAGTTCCTGTGGAGGGGCGTGTATAGCATTCCCATGAATCTGGCAATTGCAATCAAATTTGAGAGATGACCAGTAATGTCCTGTCCTGAGGACCTTCTTGACAAGCAGGGTGGCACTCATATGGGGGCCACAGACTCTGCCATGGATTTCATCCATAAGCCTTTGGGCTTGATCTTTGTCTAAACATCTGAGGAGACCTAGTCCTTCATCTCTTTTGTAGAGCGCATCTCCACTCAGGTAGAATTTCATAGCAAGTCAATGGATCCGCCTTTTCTCAGTCGGTCTCGCTTTCGCGGGTGTAGATCCATCTCGTAGATATTCGTTGATATGATGATACCAAGGATGTTGGATGGGAGGTAGCTCATTCGATACTTCTCCAACGTAATTCCCATAGGTTGGGGCCTTGTGCAGGGAAATTGTGACGTTTAGCAAGTGTTCCTTGTCTGATATGCGAATAAAGGAGGCCAAAGTTGCTAATGCGTTCGCAAAGTCATTCTTATTATGAGGAACGTGTAGAAAGGAGATTTCTTCGAACTCCAAAGCCATCTTCAAAACCTGTCGATGGTAAGGCAGCAAATGTAGTTCTTGGTTTGATAGATTCCAGTGGATTGTCTAATTACCAACTCTGAATCTCCAAAGACAGTTAACCGCCTGATGCCCATTGAATGGGCAAGTTTTAGCCCCATGATACAGCCTTCATACTCAGCTGTGTTGTTGGTTCTGACAAACTTCAATTTGACGGCGACGGGATCCTGCTCCCCCGTACCAGATACTAGAACTGCTCTACCTCCAGAACCTTCTAGATTAACAGCTCCATCAAAATACATCTTCCATGAATGACGCGTAACGTAATGATGGTGTTGTTGAACTGTCATTACTCCCTCATCGGGGAAATATGTCTCCAAGGGTTTGAAATCCCCTGATGGTGCGGTGGCCAGTTGATCCGCAATTCCTTGACCTTTGATGGACTTTTGAGTCACATATACGATGTCAAATTATTGTAGGATCAACTGTCATCTGGAAAGCTGGCAATTTAACATGGGTTTATTGAACACGTATTTGAGAGGATCCACGTGGGATATGAGATGGGTTGTGTGACCATAGAGGTAATGTTGTAACCTCATGGAAGCCCATGCTAAAGCACAACACGTCTTTTCGATCAGAGTGTACTTGTGTTCAATACTGCTGAACCTTTTGCTGAGGTAATAGATAGCTCATTCTTGGCCTCTATCGTCTTTCTGTCCCAGCATGTATCCCATGGAATTGTCACTTATGGACATGTACATGAACAGGGGAACATCATCCCTGGGTGGTACCAACACGGGAGCTTTGACTAGCTATTTCTTGATTGTGAGGAAGGCGTTTTGACACTCATCATTCCATTTCATGGAGGAGTTCTTCCTTAATAGCTTGAAGATTGGCTCACAGGTTGCTGTGAGTTGAGAGATAAACCTGCTGATGAAGTTGATTCTTCCCAAAAATCCTCGTATTTCCTTTTCTGTCTGAGGAATGGGCATTTCCGTGATGGCCTGGATTTTGGCAGGATCCAGCTCAATCCCTTTGTGGCTGACTTGAAATCCTAGCAACTTGCCTGATTTAACTCCAAAGGCGCATTTAGCTGGATTTAACTCCAAGTTGTACTTACGCAACCTGTGGAACAACTTTTTGAGATGGTCTATATCGTCATTATCCTTCCGGGATTTGACAATGATGTCATCCACATAGATCTCGATCTCTTTATGCATTAAGTCGTGGAAAAGAGCCATCATAGCTCGTTGATAGGTGGCTCCGGCATTGATGAGGTCGAATGACAACCGTCTATAGCAAAAGGTTCCCTAAGGCGTGATGAAAGCAGTTTTCTCACGATTTTCCTCAGCAACCATGATCTGATGGTACCCCGCGAAGCAATCAGCAAAGGAGTATATGTCGTATTGCGTAGTATTGTCAATAAGAATGTGGATAAATGGCACAAAAAAGCTATCTTTTAAGCAAGCTTTGTTCAAGTCTCGGTAATCCATGTAAACTCGTACCTTCCCTCCGGGTTTAGGCACGGGCACAATGTTGGATATTCACTCAGGATATGTAGACACCATGATGATGCCAGCTTGAAATTGTTTCACAATTTCTTCTTTCACCTTTAAACTCCATTCAGGTTTCAATCGCCTGAGTTTTTGCTTGACTGGCTTAAATCTGTCTTTAATAGGAAGGCGATGAAGGACAATGTCAGTGGACAAACCCACCATGTCTAAATGAGACCATGCAAACACATCCTAGAATTGGGTTAATAGCGTAACCATGTCATTCCTTTGGTTTGGGGTAAGGTCTGAACCAATCTGGATTAACTTAGGGCTTTCTAAGGTTCCAAGATTGAAAGAAGTGGTTTGATCAAGGTTGGGTTTAGGTTTGTCTTTGACCCATTCTTGAATTTCTGGAGGCACCTCAATGTCATCCTGTATATCCATCAAGGCTAAATTCATCTCTACATCAAAGGTACAATCCTTGTGGAGAAGAGGCATCGTATCAGCAAGTACAGGCACATATAAATTCAGAGTCCTGAAACAAAATATGCTTTCACTTAGTATATATGAAATGTGTTGATCATACACAGTGTTAGCATATACTGGCAAAATAAACTGCTAATACTGTACAAAAAAGTAAGCAGTTATTATATCTACAGGGCAGAAAGAGTTTCTGCCCGCTTTACCCTTGACGACCAATGCAAGGAGTGCTGTTCCAATTGGCAAGGGCAAAGTTTGGGTTGATCGCAGTGATGGAGGTATTGTCATCATCCTCCCTGTCCCGAATGATGGCCATTACGTCTGGGCAATCATCGTCTGGGTGTATCTGTTGGTATGTTCATTATGAGCGATGATGCATATACCTGACATCATTCGGATGATGTCTTGCTTGATTCTTTGTTCCTCCTCTTCCACTGTGGGATTTGGAACAAAGACTTCTTTCTCCTTTGCCGGTACTGACTTGGGAAATAACATAGCCATTACATTGGCTGGCACCTTTACAGGAGGTTGTGCGGACTCAGAGTTTGAAGGCGAAGATAAACGCCGCATGGTTGAAGATGAAGGAATCTGCCGATGCTTATGAGGATTCCTATGACTAAAACTGACAGAATAGCCTAGCCCAGCTATTTCAGTTTGCTTGGTTAATCGAATTGGGTACTTGATACCCTGGCAATCTTTACCCAGCCCTTGTCCCAGTTTATGAACCAATGACATCATTTCTTGAGTAGCCGACATTACCTCGGCAGAAATATTGGATTCAGGTAATGGCGTTCCAATTGCATGGTATTGGGTATTGCTTACTTCCTAAGGCATGAAAATTGACCGGTTCAACATCTGCATTAGCGTTGATGAATGGCATGTCCCCGTGTTGAGGGCATTCTGGTTTAGCGTTGACCGTGACCAGGCTATTGTTGATAATGTATTTCAACTGTTGGTGAAGAGTGGAGGGGACTGCCCCAGCCATATGGATCCAAGGTCGTCCCAAGAGCAGGTTGTATCCCGAATCTATCTTGAGTACATGGAAAGATACGCATAATGTATGGGGACCAATTTCGATTGACAGTTTAATTACTCCGACCGAATTCCGACGGGCTCCATCAAAAGCTTTGATGATAGTATGGCTACTCCGAATTCGGTTGAGATTGATATTCATCTTCACCAAGGTAGAATATGGACAGATATTAAGAGATGAACCTCCATCTATCAAGACTCCAGCTAGCATGTATCCGGAGGACATAACTGCAATATGCAACGACTTACAATGACTGGTCCCCTCGGGCGTTATGTCATCATCAGTAAAGGATATCACATTGTTGTTAAAAATGTGATCAACCAAATGTTGAAATTTTTCCGTATCAACTGATGTCGGTAGATAGGCTTCTTCTAAAACCTTTAACAAAACCTTCCTGTGATTCTCGGAAGTTAGGACCAAGTCCAAAATTGATATTTGTTGTGGAGCATATTTTAAGCTTAAAACCACATTGGCTTCGTGATAGCGGAGGAATTTTTCAATCTTCTACATGGGTATTTTCCCCTCTGATTTGGTGGTAGGCTTCATCACCCGTTGGGGAAGATACAGTGGATTTTCCTTCGACATTGTAGCAATTGTATGTGAGGTGGATCCTTCACATTCTCCATAATTCCACGGAACTTAGGCGCAAGCTAACAATAGGATATTGTGCTCTGTACGGCAAGTTGATTGGCTCGGGAGTGGCCACTTTCAAAGGATTGTTGATTCCTCTGAGTTGAATTGTTGGCATTGTGAGTGATTGATTAATCCCATCAGTTTCAGTGGATATGACTGCTACCACACTCTTCCACTTAGTAGGACCTATATTCTCATTTGCACGTAACACAGTATCATCGTTCGCTAAGTGCAGGACACCACTATCAATTAGATTTTGAATAAGGTGGCGGAGTGCCCAGCATTCTTCTATGTTGTGACCACGAGACTGGGAGTGATATTGGCATACTCCATCAGAGTTGTACCGCCCTGAAAGAGGGTTGATTGGAGGTAGAAGGGAACTAATCCTTCCTTCATTGATTAACCTCTGAAGGATTTCCTCCATAGGTTGGCCTAAATAGGTGAATTCCCTTTTGTTGGCAAAATCCCGACGAGATTTGGCATTTGTTCTCTTTGTCACTTTGTCTTCCAGCATTTCATTTTTTGAAAGTGACGAGGGAACATTCATGACAAGAGGTAGGAGACTGGCATGCTCATGGCTGATTAATTGACGAGTTACTTGATGCTGATAAGTCACCAATTCTGCCAATTATTCAATTTATTTGCATAAAGTTTTCATATTTCATTCCATTGTGAACTGGAACTCGACATAATCCAATTTGTAAACACTGTCTTTGAGGGTCTGGGAGGGTTCATAACTGAAATTGGAATTCTGTCAATTGCTCTAATTAATCATGTTGACCTCTTCTTCTTTGTGTTGAGGAAGAGGGTTGTCTTGAACGTGAGGCTGATCTGGTTTGGTGACCACGATCTCACCGTTGTCTATCAGATCTTGGATCTTGTGTTTTAAGGCCCAACAATCCTGAGTATCATGTCCAGGTGCCCTAGCATGATAAGCACATTTTCGAGCAGCATTGAAACCCCGTCTATTAAGGCTGGCTGGTGGAAGAAGATACGTAATTTTCTTCTGTGTTGTCAGAAGATTGAGAATATTCTCGAGTGTATCCCCTAAGGGTGTGAACACTCGAGGGCGTTTGACTTCTCTACCTTTTGGTATTAGAGGGTTCGCAGACTGTGCTTGAAAGGGAGTTTAGTTTCTCCTTTGAATAGGCATGTTCTGATTACCTTTTTGACCCTGTAGTATCAGGGAAACATCTTCCTCTTTCTTTTTATGGACCCTACAGGGGTTGTTTCCATAATTTTCAGACTGGATGTGATCAGTAACAGCTTTAAGGGCTGCTAGGTCTTGAATCTTTCAGGACTTCAATCCCATCTCAGCCATCTCCCCGTGTTTGACCATTTCAGAAAATGGTTTGCCGATGCCGGCTAAAACTCTTTCATAGAATGGAGCTTCTTGTATGTCTATGAAAGTCATGACCATCTCTGATTCTGTCATGGAAGGACTAACTTGGGCAGCCAGGCGTCTCCACCTTTGAGCATACTCTCTAAAAGACTCGTTAGACTGTTTCTTGATCTTGGTAATTTGATACCGATCAGGAGCCATCTGAGATTGAAAGTTGTATTGAGTGAGGAAAGCATATGCTAGCTCTTCCCAGCTATGGATCTTTGAGTTGTCTAATCTTGTGTACCACGAACGGGCTTCTCCAATTAGACTCTTTTGGAACAATTACATCCTGAGCTTTTCGTCCTCTGCATAAGATCCAATTCTCCACTAAACACCTTTAAATGTGTGTAAGGATCTCCTAACCCGTCATATTTTTCAAAGTCAAGAGTTTTAAACTTTTCTAGATAATGAAAACCACGGAAAATGCAAAGATCAGCATATGAAACACTCCCGTGTGTTCCAATTACTTTGATAGCACGAAGGGTCTCTTCCATTTGGAGGACTTTCTTTTTGATGTCACCAGTGTCTGGATCTCCAGTACGATGGGTAGCATCATGAGTTTTATTGGTCATATCCAACTGCAGTTCAGGTATTGTAATGACATGGGTTCCCCCTTGTGTGGAGGATTCAGCATGTATGGGTATTTTTGGACCCTGATTGGACTAGTGTAGTTCTTTGAGTAGAACAGCCAGATCTGTAATTTTTTTGCTTAATTTGTCTAATTCTTTGCGAGAAACTGGATTAAGTTCAGTCTGGTCAGATGACGACATAATTGACTCTAGGCATGTAGCCTTTTTGGATTTCGACCGGGTAGTAGGTCTGATTGGTTCCCTGCAAAAGACTTGCATAGTTTAGTCTTTTAGGGAATGTGTATAATAACATGCTATGTGATGTGCCCATTTTAGGAATTTTATCCTGCAAAAACGGATGTCAGATGTTTGTAGCATGTTAATTAAATATATATGTGTACATATTTCTTCATATTTCTCATTACATGTAGATAGATATGGAATGAAACTACAAGTAATTGTGTTTACAAGTAATTGAAATGAGAGCATGAAAAGACTTTCCTCCGTTTTGGGTTTATCAGAGGCTGACCTATCTTAGGTTACTCTCGCTGCTTTTTGGCATTAAGGTTCCCAAATCATCGCAATTTACTCAACGAGAAATTAATCCGGTCTTTCAAATGGAGAGAATTTAGGTGGTGCCTTTCCTGAGCCTCGGGGAATTAGTCTTCCCACGAGTCCAGTAATCAAACACCAACGGGATAGCCTCCTGGTGGAGGGACCACACAACATACATTCACATACATCTCGTCTCACCGTATGAAAATGATGACATATGCGAAGCACTAATATCATAAGCAGATATGGTGCGAAGCACTAAGTGCAATCAGTAAATGCATTCGTAAACATTCATCAAATGTAAATGCAACATCCATACACATGCAAATAACAGTTTTGAAAGGATTGTAATAGCGGCTTAAGTCCTCTTACTGGAGTCTCCAGCGGAGTCGCCACCTGTCGACGTCGGGATTTTTAGATGTCCCTTTCCGTTACTTGTTCTTTGGTGTTCTCATTTTAGGTGAGATTTGTTTGAAAAAAAAGTGAAAAAGGTCTGACATGTATAATGTCGACGATGGACTGTTAAGAGTCTCCAGTTGGTTTTTTAAATGGTTGTACCAACACAACCGAGAAAAGGTTTGCACATTGACCCAGTGATGTGACACTACTAAACGGGTCGATGAAACCGAGATTCATTAAGGTCCGGGGACTTGGTTATGCTGAGGGAATGTGTTAGGCACCCCCCGACATCCGTGTTACCACGGTGACCACCTCTTTTCAAGAAACTATTATCTGAATATGTGTGTGTGTGTGTGTGTGTGGGTCAATGTGTTGTTATTTGGAAGTAGTGCGAGGCCTCATTCGTACCTATTTACACAGGATTTGAATTTATGTAAAAATTCAGTTTTTAGCAAGATATGGCGGTGATGTTTTATAAAAGAGGTTTTTCAAACCCTGATGCTCAATAGTAATTGAGACCTTTTACACTCCCATTTTATTAAGTGTTCGGCTTGATTGATTTTATTTTACATATGTGAGGCATCCGTATGAAAATAATATACAAAATAATGTCGACTTACTCGTGGGTATGGAAACAATCTGAGGAAATTTAGACACCGCAAAATAATTTACAAGTTGCTTACAGCTGAAAATGTCCATCACGGAAACTGAATCTAGATCCAATAGGCTGAATCTGTGATCACATGATTCCTAGGCACACATGATACCGCAATTTGTATGAAAGCAGTAAGCAGGTATATATATAAAAGCTGTAAATATATATACAGACATAATCACCAACCACGAAGCACCTCAATGGGGGATCAGAAAATGTAAATAAAGTTATAAAAGCTATCAACCGCCACGGAGGAAACTCTAGGTGGGACAAAACACAAATAAAGCTATAAAGCTATCAACCGCCATGGAGTGAACTCCAGGCAGGACAAAATGTAAAGAAAGTTGTACAAAGCGATCAACTGCCACGAAGTAAACTCCAGGCAGGACGAAACGTAAAGAAAGCTGTAAAAGCAATCAACCACCACGAAGTGAACTCCAGGTGGGACAAATATATATATATATATATATATATATATATATATATATATATATATATATATATATATATATACTAAAGCAAATAAACGCTCCGGATGTAAAATCCAGGCTCATCGAACAGAGTCTGACACACAGTTAATATATATAAGTATATATATATTAAAGCAGTAAACGCTCCAGACCAAAGTCTAAGCACATCGAACAAAGTTTGACACGCAGTTCATATATATAAATATATATATATATATATATATATATATATATATATATATATATAAGTAAATAAACACTCTAGATCGAAGTCTAGGCTTAATCGAGGCATAACTCGATAATGTTAGTCAATATATATAAATATATATATATATATATATATATATATAATATATATGTATATACAAACTAAAATAAAACCACGGACCGAAGTTCGGGCAAATGCGCGCAACACGACTCTCAACGTGGAGAAGGGTGTGTGCAAAGATGAAGAGAAAGGCTTTAAAGTGTGTAAGAAGGCTTACAGTTGATTGCCAAAAAAGACTTCTATATCTTTAAAGTGGTAAACACTGGCTTTTGTAGGTACAAAAGAATCTATATATGAGCTCACATGTGTTTAAAATTAGAAAGTACACTATATGGGGTGAGTGCATAGCAAATTGGGCAGGGCTTCCTCGCCGTTTTCTCTTGCAAAATGACCACTCCAAGCCCTCTATTTATAGAGGGTGGAGCCACATGTGTACCTCCGGCTGGGCCGTAGGTATACCAGAGGCAGCCCGGGTGGGCCCGGGTTTCTCGGGTCAGGTCATCTCGTAATACATGCACGCAGGCACTGTAATGTCCGCTTGAATTTTTAGAAGTGCAATCCGGGCATCCGATTGAGGTATACAGGACCTATTTCGGACCGCCGTTGTCGAGAGTTGCACAATGGCATAAGATTAGAGTTTGTACGAAGTCATTGAAGATGGGACGATGCCCTCCGGTCTTCAAGCTTCAAATTCCATCCGTTACCTTGCACAATAGTTACTCGGGATTGGTTATCCTTGATTCTTGTTGGACATCGGTGCATAGAGATGTGCATGAAATGTTGAGACGACGTGGTGTGGCATCGTGTTGACGAGATGACGATGTTGCCCCCTCACCGGTGTTATCGTCGGTTTGGGCTGATAAAGTAGACATTGCTCAGGGCTTCATTAAGATTGGACTGCGGCAATTGTTGAAGGTCCTCAGTGTCATATCTGAGGTGTGCATGCCCTCCCAGTGTTACCTCCGGGTTGGTACAGAATTTCTCGTTGTGAGCACCGAGATTGAAGCTGGTTGCATTTGAAACAAGCATTTCTGGGGTTATCACCAAAACTGCATTCCTTGGGGTTATCACCAAGGTTGGTGGCTATTCTCATAGTTGGGACGGAGACTAGATACCTCGGGGTTATCTCCGAGATTAATCGGTCTTCTACGGTGTGTGTTCCGGTATTGGAATCTGCACGCCTCGGGGTTATCTCCGAGGTTGGAATTGTTACTCCCAGTGTATATTCTGGGGTTGATGCTGAACTTCCAGTAGTATCCGGAGTGGATATGAACTGTCTTCCCGGGTTCCCTCTTGAAAGACTAATCTGTCCTCCTGCAATGTTAGTGACAGTAATACAGAAAATTTCGAGTGTCTACAATCATCATAACGATAAAACAAAATTACAAGTCTTCATCACTTGTATATTTTTCCCTTTCATTTGCTAGTTGTAGGTTTATCTACCTTCTCAACCAGAGCTGCAATAAGTGTATAAATATGCAAGAGTGAGCAAACAAAGCTCACTTGAAATAAGAATAAATATCTTTACAACATTTGTCAAATAATAGGCTCAATAGAACAGAATGATATGTTCTATTAACATTACAACATTTGCCAATTCATAGGCTCAATAGAACTGAATGATATGTTCTATTAACATTACAACATTTGCCAATTCATAGGCTCAATAGAACTGAATGATATGTTCTATTAACATTCTTAAATATACTATTGAGGGTCAAATGATCATGAACCATGTCCATAGTTACAAGAAATCTTTCAAATTTAACAATCATATGACTATAAGGACTCCACATACTTAGGGGGATCAATCCTTTGTACAATGTATTGTGCACAACCATTTCAACGCTAAGTGTAAACCCCTAAACATAGGGTTGTTCATCTCAGTATTTAGAGTACAAGTCCGCACCAAAGAAAGTTTAGTTTGGATAAGCTTTCAAGGGTAATTAAAGTTTAATGATCATCAACTAGGGAACTAGTTGAATCAACAATGCTTGATAATATAATAGTTGTTTAATAACAACATAACTTAGAACATTTGAGAATCATAAATGAACTGATTCTATATATCAAACTCATGCTTAAAATAACTATAGAGCATAAACATTCAATAAAATGAATAAAATGGTTAACATTTGCTTGAACAGTAAAATAAGCTAAGGTTCAAGTTTTATAACATTAGAAATGAAATTCCTGAACTTTAAGAAACTTATTTAACTGTAAACAAGTTAGAATGAATCAATCACTTGACAATTTCCAATAACATTAGAGTTAGAGTTTGCTCAAATGGATTTTAGGAACAATTTACTTAATTAGTAATAGTTAAGATAAAAAGCTTGCTCAATCAAAAGTATGAAGTTATAATAATAGAACTAACTCAACGAAAGTGTAGAGTTAGAAAACTTGCACAATGTAATAAATGAACTAGCTCAACGAAAGTGTAGAGTTAGAAAACTTACCTCGAGCGTAAGCTAAAATATTAAAACTCACGTTCACCTATACACAGTATTAAAACCACAACATCTATTGGACATACTAATATTCACTTTTCAATATAAAACGCATTACTAGCTAAACTTGTTATTTAAGCACAAGTCTAAAGCTACCATCTACATTTCAGAATTCACAAGTGTTAATCATCACAACACATAACTTACGTTCATTGTATAAACTAGGTTATCACATAACGCGTTTTTGATTTACTAATCATTTTTGTAACTTCGAATTCATAATACATATAACACAACTCTGTATTAGCCTTGTTGTTACATGTTGGACACATTACCATAACCTTTAGCTAAGCCATAAAGAATGACCAAAATCTGCAGAATTAGCAGACTTCAGTGTCTGGAAATGGGCACTCGCGCGGCCACGCGAGTTTTGTACTGGGAGGCTGCACGCCCGCACCTAAGGGCTGTGCGCCCGCGCGATGCACAGAACTCAGTTTTGCAGAACAGAACTTCGGCACTTTTCTTAAGTCAACTAACATAAATTTCACCCACCAAAAAGTGATAATAACACGTAAAATAAATATACAACTATTATAGACATGATTGCTAACATATTCAACCACTTAGCATAATTTAACAATCATTAAAACTATTTTAATTTCTCAAAATTCATGTTTTTCATAAAAACACAATTTTCTTGACATTCATCCTAAAAATCATCACTTGTGAATTCATTAGTTTGCCAAATCACCTCGTTCAAATTATGTTATGTTCGTTTGTTAATGAACTACCATGTACAAGCGTCAATTTACAGTTTCACATACGAATTGGCCACTATAATTGAAAATTACTCAAGCCATATGAAGAACACATATACTGTCAAAATTTTCTATTACTGTCAAATGAAATTAAAATGCGATTATTGTTTCAACATACTTTCTAAGCATCATAAACATATACAATTGCTATTACTAACTATATAACTCCACAATTCAATAATTGATTTTACATAACACAAACAATTATGTCGTAACTTCATATATTTATATACATATATATATATATATATATATATAATACAAAGGTTAGATAAATACCTTCAAATAATATGATAATTTCTTCCAATTGCAGACAATTCTTCTCAATTTCTCTCAAGCCTTCTCTCAATTATCTCAAGCTTCTCTGAACTTCTTAGCTTTCTTCTCTTAGGCTTAGACTAGCCAACTAACTTGTATGCGTAAAAATAAAACTGATATAATACTAATACGTATACTTATTAGGATATAAGTTATATAAAAATAACTTATAGGTTATTATGTTTATTATTTAATTTGTTTAATTTATTTATTTTATTAAAAAAATAGAAATCTCAAAAGCGATAAGGCTTGTTTGGCAAAAACCCTTTAAATATTAAAGAATTAATATATTAAGCCTTGTTTGGCAAAAAACTAAATTAAACTACTTTAATTTATTTTAATAACTCCTTATAATATAGTTATTTGTCACACTATATTTAATCAAGCTTTCATATTTATTTTAATTAATCAAATCATAATTAATTAAATAAATCCTTTAATCATATAACTCAATACAAATAATTAACCATTAAATTGAAATATCAATATAATAATCATTTCCTTAATTTATCAATTATTTATTTAATAAATAATTAACTAAACAAAATTAAATTAATTGAACAAATATTTATTCAACGATAATCACATCCATTAAATATTTATATAAATCAATAAATATTTAATATTACATTTAAAATTCTGGAATGTTACATCATTCCCTCCTTAAAAGGATTATGTCCTCAGAATCACAATTCAAACAATCAAATCGTCACATTCTTCCCTACTTATAAAGATTTTATCCCCAGATTCGAAGACATAGATTAAACAAATAACTCAGGGTAATTTTTCATCATTTCAGCTTCGAGTTCCCACGTTGCCTCTTCGACATTGTGGTTTCTCCATATCACCTTCACAGAAGGTATCACTTTATTTCTGAGCACTTGTTCTTTTCTGTCGACTATCTGGATAGGAGTCTCTTCATAAGATAAATCTTTATCGAATTACAATGCTTCGTACTCGATCTACGTGCTTGTAATCGGGTTTATACGGTCGTAACACCGAAATGGGAAAAATATTATGAATATTTTCCAATTCTGGAGGTAGAGCTACCTCATAAGCCACTTCCCCCACTCTTCGTAGTACTTTAAACGGTCCAATAAATCTTGGACTGAGCTTTCCTTTCTTACCAAAATGAATTTTCCCCTTCCAAGGAGAAACTTTTAGGAAAACGAAATTTCCTACTTCAAATTCGCGATTCTGTCTATGTTGATCGGCATACTTGTCCTAATGAGTTTGACAACTTCAGCAGTTTGTTGTATCAGTTTTGGTCCTAACAATTGGCGTTCACTGACTTCATCCCAGTACAGTGGAGTATTCCACTTTCTGCCGTATAATGCCTTGTAAGGTGGCATGTCGATGCTCGCGTGGTAACTGTTATTGTATGCAAATTCTACCAATGGTTAATGTTCGTCCCAGCTTTCTTTGAAATCCATGATGCATGCTCTCAGCATATCTTTTAACATTTGGATTATTCGTTCATTTTTCCCATCGGTTTGTGGATGGTATGTTGTACTCATTCGCAACTGTGTTCCCATACATTCTTGTAGTCTCTTCCAGAAGTTTGATGTGAACCTTAGATCTCTGTCTGATATAATTGACACTGGAATTCCATGTCTTAACACGATCTCTTTAACGTACAGTTTCGCTAGCTGATCAAGATTAAATCTAATCTTTATTAACAAAAAGTATGCAGATTTTGTTAATCTGTCCACTATTACCCATATCGCATCGTATCCTTTCTGAGTCGTTGGAAGTCCTACCACAAAATCCATTGTGATATGCTCCCATTTCCATTCCGATATTTCCAACAGTTGAAGTAATCTGCTTGGTCTTTGATGTTCAGCTTTCACCTTCTGACACGTCAAGCATTTTGCAACGCATTCTGCAACGTCTCTTTTCATATTCGGCCACCAAAAATGTCACCGCAAATCTTGATACATATTTGTACTTCCTAGATGAATCGAATATCTTGTGTTGTGTGCTTCGGTTAAGATTTCGTCTCTAATATCTAATACTGCTAGAACTCAGATTCTTCCCTCGAATCGTAGTAGTCCTTCGGTATCGACCTTGTATTTTACATTGCTACCCTCAACCACTTTCTCTTTGATCATTTCGCATTCTTTATCTTGTAGTTGAGCACTCTTCACTTTGTCCACCAAAGTTGGACTGGCATCTATCTGAAATAATCATTCATCGGATTCCTTTGGAAATTTGATTTCCAACTCTAGCTTTGTCATTGCTGAAATAAGCTCCTCCTGAGTAGTTATCAGCATCAACGTCTCCCGACCTTTCCTGCTCAAAGAATCTGCAACCACATTCACTTTGCTTAGGTGATAAAAGATCTCACAATCGTAATCCTTTATCAATTCCATCCATCTTCTTTGACGCATATTCAGGTCTTTCTGTGTGAAAATATACTTTAGACTTTTATGGTCTGTGTAGATTTCACTTTTCTCTCCATAGAGATAGTGTCTCCATATCTTGAGTGCAAATACTACTGCAACCAATTCCAAATCATGAGTCGGATAACCTTTCTCATAATCCTTTAGTTGTCTTGATGCATACGCAATTACTTTACCGTTTTACATAAGAACACAACCCAATCCCTTATGTGAGGCATCACTATACACCACAAAGTTACCTGTACTATCTGGTAATGACAACACAGGTGCCATACTTCATTTCTTCTTTAAATCCTGGAAACTTTCTTCACATTTCTCCGTCCAAACAAATTTCACAGCTTTCTTTGTCAAATTTGTTAATGGAGTGGCTATCTTAGAAAAATCTTAATAAATCGTCTGTAATAACCGGCCAGTCCCAAGAAACTCCTCACTTCTGACGGTGTTCTTAGTTGTTCCCAATTGATTACAGCTTCCACTTTTGATGGATCCACGGAAATCCCATCTTTGTCAATCACGTGCCCAAGAAATTACACACGATCTAGCCAAAATTCGCACTTAGAGAATTTTGAGTACAATTTTTCCTTTCTTAGTGTTTCCAATGACAAACGTAAGTGTTCCACGTGTTCTTCTTGTGTTTTGGAATACACCAGAATATCATCGATGAATACCACTACAAACTTATCTAAGAATAGTTTAAACACCCTATTCATCAAATCCATGAATGCAGCAGGTGCATTGGTTAAACCAAAAGACATCACCAAAAACTCGTAATGTCCATACCGAGTTCTGAATGTCGTTCGTGGTATATCCTCCTTCCTCACTTTCAACTGGTGATACCCACTTCTCAAATCTATTTTCGAGAAGTATTTAGCACCCTTCAACTGATCAAACAAGGCATCTATTCTTGGCAATGGATATTTGTTTTTAATAGTGACTTTGTTTAATTCTCTATAATCAATGCAAAGACGCATTGGCCCATCCTTCTTCTTTACGAATAACACTGGCGCTCCCCACGGTGATACGCTTGGTTGAATATATTTCTTTTCTAGCAACTCTTACAACTGTACCATCAGTTCCTTCATTTCTACTGGAGCCATTCTGTACGGGGCCTTCGATATCGGTGATGTCCTCGCACTAAGTCGATCACGAACTTAATTTCTTTGTCAGGCGGAAGTCTTGGCAAATCCTCTGGAAACACATCCTCAAATTCCCTCACCACTACTATCTCTTCCAGTTTTACATTCTTTTTCTGAGTATCGACTATGTAAGCTAAATAGCCCACATAGCATTGACTCAACAATTTCTTGGCCTGCATCATCGTCAGACATTTCATTTGTCTAGGAGACTTGCTACCATAAAATACTACCTTTGACGGGGTCATAAGGTTTACACACTTCTTTTGGCAATCAATTACCGCTCCATATTTAAACAGCCAATCCATTCCCAAAATAACATTAAACTCTCCAAGTCTAATCGAAATTAAATCTACCATCAAGATATTCTCCTTAATGTTCACCCTACAGTTCTTGTGTACGAATCTAACATGGATTACCTCCTTATTAGCAATTTCTATGTTCAAAGGAAAATTCAGTTCTTCTCTAGGCAATTCTAACCTCTTAGCAAATTCATCAGAGATAAACGAGCAAGTAGCACCCGAATCAAATAATACATAAGCATCAATATCATTGATTGGGATAATACCTAATATGATATCTTTTGATAGCACAGCATCCTGCATAGTTATGTTGAAAGTTCTAGTTGTGGGTTTGTTTGATGTTGTACCTCCATTGTTACCTCCATTGCTTCTGGTTGTCACTTCATCCTTCTTCTTAGGGCATTCATGAGCAAAGTGATCCTGGGATCTGCACGTGAAGCGCACGTTCTTCTTAGGTTGAGTGCAATTTGGGGCGATGTGACCCTCCTGGCCATAATTGAAGCATACTCGTTTCCCCATTAAGCATGCACCCTTGTGAAACTTCCCGCATATAGCACATGCTTTAAACTTCTTGTTTTGCTGGTTACCCTGCTGGTTTCCAACACCCATGTTTCCATTCCACTTCCTCTTCAAGTTGTTGTTGTTTTCACCACTACAACCTCCAATCTTGATTTCTACCTCATTCTTCTTCTTTTTATGTTCCTGATTGAACTTTGTCACTACCTCGCATCCACCTTCAGCGAGTAATTCTTTCTCCATCACTACTACAAAAGTCTTCAATTGAAATAGGGAAACCCTACTGTACAACCAGGGCTTCAGTCGCTATTCAAATCTTTTCGCCTTGCGTTCGTCTGTGCTGACTTGATAAGGCACAAACCTCGCCAACTCGTTGAATTTAGCGGCATACTCGGATACAGTCATTGTTCCCTACTTCAGTTCCAGAAATTGCACTTCCAGTTGACCCTTCGAACTTTAGGGAAAATAGGTCTCGAAGAATATCTCCTTAAACCTATCCCAGGTCATCATCCCTGGTCCTTCTCGAGTTTTATTAGACTGCCACCAATAACTAGCTTCTGTTTTCAACATGAATGTTGCGAAAGCAGTTTTTTTGGTCATCCCCTACCCTAGCAACATCGAACACCTTCTCTATCTCCATAATCCAAGTCTGTGCCTCGACTAGATTCACGGTCCCACAAAATTTAGGTGGTCCAACCGCCTTGAACTCCTTAAACGTTGTTCCTTGGTTCTGTGGTTGATTCTGCAACACTCCTGTCAGTAACGTCACTAGTTGTTGAACGGGGTTAGCATCAATATTGTCGTTATTGTTGGTTCCTTCGGTGGTTCTCTGTCGTGGTGGTTGACGTCTGGGAGGCATTTTCTGTTAAAAATACACCCATTAGATTATTATTCAACTCTTTTAAGTAATTTCTACTTAACTTGCCTCCACAAAAGAAATAGCCACATAATCACATAACACTTTGAATAAAATAACAACTTTTATTTATTCATAACCTCTTTGAAAATATAAAACAATAGCATCACTGCTATTTACATTACTTTCTGAACTACAAAAGTTTCAGGACAACATCATCCTCATATCCCATAGGTTACATAACACTTGGGATTTATAATTTATTTAATATTTATAACTCGCATAACAACTATGATGTTATACTAAGATACTGCTTAGCCTTACTACGCTCTTCCTCCATAATCCGGAACATTGTTCTGCGATCTAATATGTACGATGGCAGCGTCTCGAACTGAATCGGATAACTCATGACCCGATCCTAAGCTCGATTAACCACGGTGTTGAATACTCTATTAATCTCTTCCATCTTCATTCTCTTTGCATGTGCATTTTTAACTGCTATCTCGGCTCATTGAAATACTTCCTCATATGCATCCTCGGCTCTTGCCCTCTTCGTAGCTTCTTCCCTCAACTTGTTTTTCAGTTCAGCGACCTCCTCTGTAAGACCCCAACTTATTATAAATAAAACCGAATTTCCTCTAATTATTATTGTGAATAATAAGGTGTTAATTTGATATAATGCTTTAGTTATGGGTGAAAAATATGCAAATTTTGCAAAATAAGCAACTGGTTATAAAATATTCATTGTTGTCGGGAAATATTCATTTGGTCATGGAATATTCTTTCTGTCGGGGAATATTCGTACGACGGCGCAGCCATTTGTGGGCCCCATAACGGATAACGGTCGGATGAAGAAAATGACAAATTTGAGTTTTTATAAATAACGGCGTAGTTGTTACTGTTAACACTGTTGGAATACCCGGTGGTTAAAATACAGTAATACGCGTGGTTGCACAGTAGCACACAGTTTTGCACAGTATTTTTGAATTATTGATTCTTACGTAAGAAGGCACTACTCAATAATTGTTACAGTAATTATTGTTCAATATTTTATTTTATTGGTTCTATAATTCTTGCGTTGATATTTTATATTATTGTTGTTTCAATAATTGTCACTGCACAGTATTTCCCATTATCGGATCAATAATTCATATTATTTGAATAATATTATGAGATAGCATTATTGGCAATGTCTAGAAAGTTCTGTCAAGGAGAGGTTTGGTCACCTAATTGCGCGCCAGTAAGGAGAAATCCTTATCGAAAAGCCCCCTCTTTCCTGGGAACTGCCTAGTTGTCATAAATGTGATTCTGTAATATTATTTGTGAATAATTAATTATTGATTTATATGATAAGGAAATATTTATTTGATGCGGATTTAAATGATGGATTTATTTATGTGGTTATAAATGAAGGAATTAATGTTGAGGTGTTTTATCAATATTTTGTCGGAATGGAGGTATTAAAAATCAACAAGTATTCTTGAGATATATTGTGTGAGTTATAATTTTTAATCCGACCGTTGGATCGTTGTTATTTTTGGATATGTTATACATAAATAAGTTGAGTATATGTCCACAAATTTTGAACCGTTAAAAATGAACGTATGATGTGTTATGAATTTTAAGAGGTGACTGGTACAGAAATTATTGAAGTTTCGGAATTTATCATTTTGGTTGAAAACTCTAGAATTGGTGGGCCCCACTTTTGGTTGGTAAGAAATGTGCTCAAATCGAATTTCAAATGTGGTGGGTGGCAATAGTAGCAGGTAAAGCCATCAAGTAGCAGGTCAAGTCTGCTTCGGCGTGCTAACATTTTCCTATAAATAGATGGCTAAGTTAGAATTGAAAATCACACCAAAAACAAGTTTTCTTTCTCTCAATATTGTCGAGCGTATTTTTGTGAGTATTTAGATACTTTGAGAGTTGCTATTCAGTGCAACTTTCCTTCAGCTTTACATCCGATATTTCGATCAGAAATACTGTTATTTTGAGGTAAGGAATGTTATTTTCTTCATATATGATATTATTTCTTTCAAAATCATTATGCCGAAATATTGGTCCGAACTTTTTATCAAATTTGGAACTTTTTGTGTCGGGATTACTATTCACGTATACGGTATTATTCACATATACGACACTATTCACGAATACGGTACTATTCACCGAAAAATGAAATTTTCTTCTTTTTATCCAAGATGTCTATTATGGTTACTATCTTTGATTGTATCCATGTTTTGATCTTTATTTTTGAATTCTGTTTCAAAATTGGTTATTATGGAGTATTATTGAACTTGGATAAAACTGTAATACGAATCCCTAATATTTGTTCTTTTATCTCACTAGATTCATTTTCTTTAAGATATTTTTCATCATCATTTGTCTTAAATGATTATATAAATGAATATCTTTGACCTGTAGTGCAAAGATGAATGATTACCTAATGAATATCTTTGGCCCGTAGTGCAAAGATGAACAGGTGTTGAGATGAACATGACCAACTGGTGATACAAATGAATATCTTTGGCCTGTAGTGCAAAGATGAATATTTGATTCAAGATGTATATTGATTGATGTTACAGGGATAAAATATTGATGATGAACTTTTAAATCTTAGAAGATAGTAGAACTCATTCTCTACTTGACTCTTCTAATGGATTGCTGTTTCCGCTGCAGTTGTTGACCTAAAACTTGTTGTCTATTGTATTTTATCAGATTATTCTCTATTGAATACTAATGATAATTTGTTGTATATTATCTTAGTCATAATATTCTTTGTTGGACTAGTTGAGCTCACCCTTTTCCTTTTTGTTCCATTATTCTTCTCAGGAGGAGAGAGTTTAGCAGGAACTAGCCGGGGTATGGAGTGATGATTCAAGATAGTTGTTTTAGTAGTCCTCACTATTTTGTAAAATAGTGTATCAATAATTGTAATGAGAACTCCTTTTGAGTTTGTATACTCTCTATTAGACAATAGTTGTATTCAAACTCACAGTATATGTGTTGTCGTATTTTGCACGACAATTGTATTACTGAAGGTGTATTTGTTTCTATACCATGTATTTGCCGACTCAGAATGGGTGATATATACCTATTTTAGGGGCGTCATACTTGGTATCAAAGCTTAGGGATATGATCCCTGGCTGAGATGTGAGACAAGAATTAGGATGGGAGAGTCAGGGAATTCCTTTGCTAGTATGACCTTATTTGTTATTTGGTTGGTCAATCAGAGCATATGGTTAATATGTGATATGTTAATTAACCCTTGTTTTATGGCAGTATTTAAGAATGGCAGCGGGAAATATTAACGATGGAATGAATGAGACAGTGGAGACACCTTTAATCACCACCTAGGGGAACGTGCAACAGGAAGGCAATATTCCTCCTGTAAACAACACTACCGAACAAATGATGAATGATGGGATGTTTAGAAGTTTTTTGCAATTCATGCAAAATTAGGCGAGGGAGACTCGTGCACAAAATACGGGTGGAAATGATAGCAATGCACGGCTTGTCACAGTCAAGCAGTTCAAAGAGTTGGGACTACCAGAATTTATTGGAAAGCCGGATCCGATCAAGACGGAAATGTGGGTCATGCAAATTACCAAGATATTTGATGTCTTGGGATGCACGGAGGAATAGAAGGTTCCATTCGCCACCTTTATGTTCCGTGCTGAGGCAGACTACTGGTGGGAGTCTGTGAAGCGTACCCAGCCTGCCGCATTCAACATGTCTTGGGAAACGTTTCAAAAACTGTTTAATGACAAGTACTTTCCTGAAAGTATTCGTCATATAAAGGAGGTAGAGTTTATCAGACTAGAACAAAACAACATGACGGTGTTCCAGTACGAGGCGAAGTTTGTAGAGTTATCCAGGTTTGCACCTCATTTGGTCGAGAATGAGGAACGAATGACGAGGATGTTTCTGAGAGGCCTAAAACTCGAGATTCGACAATATCTTATCTCTCATAAATTTTCTTTATATTCAGATGTTGTAAACATGGCTCAATTATTAGAGCGAGATAATGAGTATGTTCAAGGCGGCAGTCATCGGAGCAATGAAAACCAGCAGGGAGGAAAACATTCAGACAAAAGCGGTAACCACTCTGGTGGTAATCGTGGCCGTGAAAATAGAAGGAGCGAGTCAGGAGAATATTTCAAGAGGAGAAGGTACAACAATGATAACGTAAAGACGTCAGCACAAACATCAACTATTTCTAGGGGAGGAGAACGAGCACCGGTCGTTTGTTATAAATGCGGGAAAGAGGGACACATCTGCCCTAAACTGCCCACAACAATCCAAGGTGTGTTATAATTGTGGAAAGGAAGGTCATATAGCTAGAGATTGTCTAGTTGTGAAACCAAGTTCAACGGGGATGGTGACTCCAAAGGCTGTCCTGGACAAGTCAAAGTCGGTGGTTCTAAGAAGGGCGTTTGTCGTGATTGCCCAAAACACGAGGAACCCAAACTGAGGTGATCACGGGTAAGCTAATCATAAACTCTTGCGAAGTTTATACCTTATTAGATACCGATTCTACCCATTCTTTTATCTCTCCTACTTGTGCTCAACGTTTAAACTTGACTCCAGAGATGTTAGACCTTGATTTATCTGTTGAGACTCCGTTAGGAGAAACTTTCATTACATCTACTGTTTATAAATCTTGCTTGATTCAAATTGGTACCATCACATTACCTGCTGATCTTATTTCGTTGAAAATTCTTGCATTTGTTGTGATTTTAGGGATTGATTGGTTAACCACTCATCATGCTAAAATTGATTGTTTTCGTAAGGTTGTCAGTTTTCATATTCTTAACCAACCTGTTATGCGAATTCAAACAACCAAACCACTAAAATCAATCACTATCATATCAAGCCATAAAGCTATTCGTTTATTGAAAAATGGATGTCAAGCTTTATTAGCCCATGTCACGGACTTCAACAAAAATACGTCAGATTTGAATAATATTTATGTTGTTAGTGAATTTCCTGACGTATTTCCTGAAGAACTTCCTGGTCTACCCCCAAAACGTGAAGTTGAATTCTTTATTGACCTTGAACCTGATACAAAGCCCATTTCTAAAACCCCATATCGAATGGCTCCTATTGAACTTCAGGAGTTAAAGGTCCAACTACAGGAGTTGTTGGACATCGGTTTCATTCGTCCTAGTACATCTCCTTGGGGTGCTCCTGTGTTATTTGAAAAGAAGAAAGACGGAAGTATGCAACTTTGTATTGACTACCGAGAATTGAACCATGTCACTATCAAGAATAGGTATCTGATACCTCGCATAGATGACTTGTTTGACCAGTTGCAAGGAGCACAATTCTTTTCAAAGATCGATCTTCGTTTTGGATATCATCAGCTGAAGATTAAAACTGAGGATATTCTGAAGACTGCCTTCAGAACTCGGTACGATCATTATGAATTCTTAGTCATGTCTTTTGGATTGACTAATGCTCCTGCTGCTTTCATGGATATGATGAACCATGTGTTCAAAGAATATTTGGATCAGTTCGTTGTTGTCTTTATTGATGGCATCCTCATCTATTCCAAAAGCCGTGAAGATCATGAGCACCATTTGAAGCTGGTCCTGCAAAGGTTTCGTGATAACAAGTTGTATGCCAAACTGAAGAAATGCGAGTTCTGGCTTGAGGAAGTAGCATTCCTTGGGCACGTGGTGTCAAAACATGGAGTATCTGTCGACCCGGTGAAGATTGAAGCCATACAAAGTTGGGAGCAATCAAAGTCGGTGACCGAAATACATAGCTTTCTGGGCTTAGCTGGTTACTATCGGAGATTCGTGGAAGGATTTTCTCGAATCGTTACTCCATTAACTCAGCTGACTCGTAAAGATATAAAATTCGATTGGAGAGAGGATTGTGAAAAGAGTTTTCAAGAACTCAAGAGAAGACTCATTTTGGTAGCTATTCTGACAATACTATTTGGTTCGGATGGATTTGTTATCTACAGCGATGCTTCAGGCAAAGGGTTAGGATATGTTCTCATGCAACATGGGAAAGTCATAGCCTATGCCTCGCGACAACTTAAAGAATATGAGAAGAATTATCCTACTCATGATTTGGAGTTGGCAGCAGTCGTTTTCGCGTTGAAGATCTGGAGACACTACCTGTATGGGGAGAAAGTGGAGATCTATACAGATCATAAAAGCCTCAAATATTTCTTCACCCAAAAGGAACTCAATATGCGGCAACGACGTTGGCTCGAGCTATTGAAAGATTATGATCATACCATTCAATATCATCTTGGAAAAACAAATGTGGTAGCTGACGCATTGAGTAGAAGATCATATGCGGGTACGAGTGCAATGTTGTTAACACAAAGGTCCATTTTGTATGACTTGCAAAGGATGGAGATAGAGGTAAAGGCTCCAAGTACCCACGTGATGATATCAAACATACGAGTAGAACCGACTTTAATCGATAAAGTTAAAGTTGCTCAAGCTACGGACATGGAGCTAATGCATATGAAGAAGAAAGTGCAAGAAGGTGCTATTCCAGAAGCAAGAATCGATGAAGAGGGAATACTTTGAGTCAACTCCAGACTTTGTGTTCCTAACGATTCTGACTTGAAGAATAGAATCATGATGGAGGCACACAACACACCGTTTGTAATCCATCTTGGGAGTACCAAAATGTATCATGATCTTCGACATACATTTTGGTGGAACAATATGAAGAGAGAGATCGCGGAATTTATCTCGAGGTGTTTAACTTGTCAACGTGTAAAGGCATAGCATCAAGTGCCTAAGGGTCCATTGCAACCACTTGAGATTCTGAAATAGAAGTGGGGCATAGATGTGATTTGGGTTATTATTGATAGATTAACCAAGACAGCCCATTTCTTGCCTATACGGGAGACTTATTCCCTTGAACGTCTTGCTAGTATGTACGTGAATGAGATTGTAAGATTGCATGGCATGCCAGTATCCATAGTTTCAGATCGGGACCCAAGATTCACTTTATAATTTTGGGTTAGCTTGCAGAAAGCTATGGGCACGGATTTACGATTCAGTTCGGCATATCATCCTCAAACGGATGGGCAATCAAGAGGACTATTCAAACTCTTGAAGATCTATTAAGACTCTGTGTCCTAGATTTCAAAGGGAGTTGGGATAAGTACCTACCATTGGTGGAATTCTCCTACAACAATAGTTATCAGGCAAGTATAGGTGTGGCTCCATTTAAAGTATTGTATGGACGAAAGTGTCGCTCTCCAGTACGTTGGGACGAGGTGGGTGAAGCAACGTTGTTGGGACCAGAATTGGTACGCATAACTACAGAGAAGATCCAAATGATCTGACAATGTATACAAACGGCACAGAATCGACAAAAGAGTTATGCGGATCTTCATCGAAAGGACATGGAATTTGATATTGGGGATCATGTATTGTTACGTGTTGCACCGTGGAAAGGAGTTATAAGATTTGAGAAGAGAGAAAAGCTCAATCCACGATTTGTTGGTCCATTTGAGATTCTTGACCGAATAGAAAATGTGGCCTATAGACTCGCATTACCTCCAAGCATGTCTCGTGTTCATAATGTTTTTCACATATCTATGCTTCGTAAATATGTGAAAGACCCAAACCACATTATTGAGTTAGAACCGAACGAGATAGCCGAAGATTTAATGTATGAGGAGTTATCCTGTTAAGATCTTGGATAGGAAAGAGCATGTCCTACGCATGTTATACCACAAGTTAAGGTTTTGTGGAGGAACCATGCTATTAAAGAAATGATCTGGGAGTTGGACTCAGAAATAAAAGCGAGGTATCCTCACCTTTTCGAAACACCAGGTACGTACGCCAATTTCGAGGACGAAATTTCATAAGGAGGGGAGATTGTAAGACCCCAACTTATTATAAATAAAATCGAATTTCCTCTAAATATTATTGTGAATAATAAGGTGTTAATTTGATATAATGCTTTGGTTATGGGTGAAATGTGCAAATTTTGCAAAATAAGCAACTGGTTATAAAATATTCATTGTTGTCGGGGAATATTTGTTTGGTCGTGGAATATTCTTTCTATCGGGAAATATTCGTACGACGGCGCAGCCATTTGTGGGCCCCATAACGGATAACGGTCGGATGAAGAAAACGACAAATTTGAGTTTTTAAAAATAACGGCGTAGTTGTTTCTGTTAACACAGTTGGAATACCCGGTAGTTAAAATACAGTAATACGCATGGTTGCACAGTAGCACACGATTTTGCACAGTATTTTTGAATTATTGATTCTTACGTAAGAAGGAACTACTCAATAATTGTTACAGTAATTACTGTTCAATATTTTATTTTATTGGTTCAATAATTGTTGCGTTGATATTTTATATTATTATTGTTTCAATAATTGTCACTGCACAGTATTTCCCAATATCGGATCAATAATTCATATTATTTGAATAATATTATGAGATAACATTATTGGCAATGTCTAGAAAGTTCTGTCAAAGAGAGGTTTGGTCACCTAATTGCGCACCAGTAAAGAGAAATCCTTATCGAAAAAGCCCCTTCTTTCTTGGAAACTTGCCTAGTTGTCATAAATGTGATTCTGCAATATTATTTGTGAATAATTAATTATTGATTTATATGATAAGGAAATATTTATTTGATGCGGATTTAAATGATGGATTTATTTATGTGGTTATAAATGAACGAATTAATGTTGAGGTGTTTTATCAATATTTTATCGAAATGGAGGTATTAAAAATCAAACCAGTGTTCTTGAGATATATTGCGTGAGTTATAATTTTTAATCCAACCGTTGGATCATTGTGATTTTTGGATATGAAATACATATATAAGTTGAGTATATGTCCACAAATTTTGAACCGTTAAAAATGAACGTATGATTTGTTATGAATTTTAAGAGGTGACTGGTTCAGAGATTATTGAAGTTTCAGAATTTATCATTTTGGTGGAAAACTCTAGAATTGGTGGGCCCCGCTTGTGGTTGGTAAAAAATGTGCTCAAATTGAATTTCAAATGTGGTGGGTTGCAATAGTAGTAGGTAAAGCCATCAGATAGCAGGTCAAGTCTGCTTCGGGGTGCTAACATTTTCCTATAAATAGAGGGCTAAGTTAGAATTGAAAATCACACCAGAAATAAGTTTTCTTTCTCTCTATATTGTCGAGCGTATTTTTGTTAGTATTTAGATACTTTGAGAGTTGTTATTTAGTGCAAGTTTCCTTCGACTTTACATCCGATATTCCGATCAGAAATACTGTTAATTTGAGGTAAGGGATGTTAATTTCTTCATATATGATATTATTTCTTTCAATATCATTATGCCGAAATATTGGTCTGAACTTTTTATCAAATTTGTAACTTTTGTATCGGGGTTACTATTCACGTATATGGTACTATTCACGTATACGACACTATTCACGAATACGGCACTATTCACCGAAAATAAAATTTTCTTCTTTTTATCCAAGATGTCTATTATGGTTACTATCTTTGATTGTATCCATGTTTTGATCTTTATTTTTGAATTTTGTTTCAAAATTGGTTATTATGAAGTATTATTGAACTTGGATAAAACTATAATACGAATCCCTAATATTTGTTCTTTTATCTCACTAAGATTCATTTTCTTTAAGATATTTTTCATCATCCTTAGTACTAAATGGTGATATAACTGAAAATTTTTGGCCTGTAGTGCAAAGATGAATGATTACCTAATGAATATCTTTAGCCCATAGTACAAAGATGAACAGGTATTGAGATGAACATGACCAACTGGTGATACAAATGAATATCTTTGGCCTGTAGTGCAAAGATGAATATTTGATTTAAGATATATATTGATTGATGTTACAGGGATAAAATATTGATGATGGACTTTTAAATCTTAGAAGATAGTAGAACTCATTCTCTATTTGACTCTTCTAATGGATTGCAGTTTCTGCTGCAGTTGTTGATCTAAAACTTGTTGTCTATTACTACCTCCGTCCCATAATAAGTGTTTTTTTAGCTTAAATCACACATACCAATACACAAGCTAAAATGGCAAAAAATACCCTTAATATATTTTCTTTGAAGTTGAAGAGTTAATGAGTGTCATTTAATTGTAGTGATGGTAAGATGTAATAAATACCATTGAATGCATAAGGGCATATATGAGAAAATATTGTAAAAATTGTATTGGTGTTCTAACACATCACTTATTTTGGGGAAAAAATATTAAGCCTAAAAAAGCACTTATTGTGGGACGGAGGTAGTATATTTTATCAGATTATTCCCTGTTGAAGACTAATGATAATTTGTTGTATATTATCTTAGTCATAATTTTCTTTGTTGGGCTACTTGAGCTCACCCTTTTCCTTTTTGTTCCATTGTTCTTCTCAGGAGGAGAGAGTTTAGCAAGAACTAGTCGAGGTAGAGAGTGATGATTCAAGATAGTTGTTTTAGTAGTACTCATTATTTTATAAAATAGTATATCAATAATTGTAATGAGGACTCCTTTTGAGTTTGTATACTCTCTATTAGACAATAGTTGTATTCAAACTCACAGTATATGTGTTGTCGTATTTTGCACAACAATTGTATTACTGAAGTTGTATTTGTTTCTATACCATGTATTTGGCGACTCAGAATGGGTGATGTATACTTATTTTGGGGGCGTCACATCCTCGATCAGTTGTTCTTTCTCTCCTTCAGTCTGTTCTAGCTTCTCCTCGACATTAGTCAGTCGTTCCTCATGATCCTGGATCTCATCATCTTTATGTGTCATTACAGTCTGTTGTTCAGCTACTATCTCTTGCAATTCCTCTATTGTATCCTAAAGTTTCACGTTACGGTCGTAGACTTCATCGTACATACGAGTAGCTATCGAGGTTAGTGGAGTCTCCTCCTCCTCGTCCTCGTCATCCTCATCCTCATCCTCATCCTCTTGTGGCAACTCAAATGGATCCTCCTCATCTGTCTCTGCATCATCATCCTCATCTTCAACCACTGTGACCAACGGGGCTGACTCACGTGGCAGTAGTTATTCCCAAATAACCTGAATGTCGCGAGGCTCCTCCTCTATAGGCATCTGAGGTCTATCCTCCCTAGCCTGACTGGATTCTCTGACATTAGTCATCCTGACAATAAAATTTTAAGTTTTAATCATTAATCATTATTACTCGACACTCACGAGCACATAATTATAAACACATAAGCACATAAGTGTTTTATTACTCCTTCCTTAAAACTCGATAAGAGTTAATCACCACTATTTTTTCAAAGGTTACTTCCTAAGGCTTTTCCCTCGCCTAAGGTTCATAACCTAAAGCTTTGATACCAATTTGTGACACCCCCAAATCCTGGTACTTCATTACCTCAAGATTTGGTGTTCGCATAATCAAAACATTCATATCTAACTACCCAATCATAATATAATTGAATAATAAAAACCTGCCCATACAGGATTACTTTAATAAAAATATTATCTCCCAGATTCTCTAACCTTTAATACAATCATTCAAGTGCAGAAATTAAATTATTACATCACGTCATTATTAAAAGTCTATCATCATAACGATAAAACAAAATTATAAGTCTTCATCACTTGTACATTTTTCCCTTTCCTTTGATAGTTATAGGTTTATCTACCTTCTCAACTAGAGCTGCAATAAGTGTATAAATATGCAAAAGTGAACAAACAAAGCTCACTTGAAATAAGAATAAATATCTTTACAATATTTGCCAAATAATAGGCTCAATAGAACTGAATGATATATTTTATTAACATTACAACATTTGCCAATTCATAGGCTCAATAGAACTGAATGATATGTTTTATTAACATTACAACATTGGCCAATTCATAGGCTCAATAGAACTGAATGATATGTTCTATTAACATTCTTAAATATACTACTGAGGGTCAAATGACCATGATCCATGTCCACAGTTATAAGTAATCTTTCAACTTTAACTTTAACAGTCATATAACTATAAGGACTCCACGTACGTAGGGGGATCAATCCTTCGTACAATGTATTGTGCACAACCATTTCAATGCTAAGTGTAAACCCCTAAACATAGGGTTTTTCATCTCAGTATTTAGAGTACAAGTCCTCACCAAAGAAAGTTTGGTTTGGATAAGCTTTCAAGGGTAATTGAAGTTTAATGATCATCAACTAGGGAACTAGTTGAATCAATAATGCTTGATAATACAATAGTTGTTTAATAACAACATAACTTAGAACATTTGAGAATCATAAATGAACTGATTCTACATATCAAACTCATGTTTGAAATAACTTTATAGCATAAGCATTCAATAAAATGAATAAAATGGTTAACCTTTGCTTGAACAGTAAAATAAGCTAAGGTTCAAGTTTTATAACATTAGAAATGAAATTCTTTAACTTTAAGAAACTTGTTTAACTGTAAACAAGTTAGAATGAATCAATCAATTGAGAATTTCCAATAACATTAGAGTTAGAGTTTGCTCAAATGGATTTTAGGAACAATTTACTTAATCAGTAACAGTTAAGATAAAAAGCTTGCTCAATCAAAAGTATGAAGTTATAATAATAGAACTAACTCAACGAAAGTGTAGAGTTAGAAAACTTGCACAATGTAATAAATGAACTAGCTCAACGAAAGTGTAGAGTTAGAAAACTTGCCTCGAGCGTAAGCTAAAATATTAAAACTCGCGTTCACCTATACATAGTATTAAAACCACAACATCTATTAGACATACTAATATTCACTTTTCAATATAAAATGCATTACTAGCTAAACTTGTTATTTAAGCACAAGTCTTAAGCTACCATTTACATTTTAGAATTCACAAGTGTTAATCACCACAACGCATAACTAACGTTCATTGTATAAACTAGGTTATCACATAATGCGTTTTTGATTTACTAATCATTTTTGTAACTTCGAATTCATAATACATATAACACAACTCTGTATTAGCCTTGTTGTTACATGTTGGACACATTATCATAACCTTTAGCTAAGCCACAAAGAACGACCAAAGTCTTCAGAATTAGCAGACTTCAGTGTCTAGAAATGGGCACTCGCGTGGCCGCGCGAGTTTTGTACTAGGAGGCTGCGCACCCGCGCGGCAGCTACGCGCCCGCGCCTAAGGGCTGCGGGCCTGCACGACGCACATAACTCAGTTTTGCATAACAGAACTTTGGCACTTTTCTTAAGCCAACTAACACGAATTTCACCCACCAAACAGTGATAATAACACGTAAAATAAATATACAACTATTATAGACATGGTTGCTAACATATTCAACCACTTAGCACAATTTAACAATCACTAAAACTATTTTAATTTCTCAAAATTCATGTTTTTCATAAAAACTCAATTTTCTTGACATTCATCCTAAAAATCATCATTGTGAATTCATTAGTTGGCCAAATCACCTCATTCAAATTATGTTATGTTCGTTTGTTAATGAACTACCATGTACAAGCGTCAATTTACTGTTTCAAATACGAATTGGCCACTATAATTGAAAATTACTCAATCCATATGAAGAACACATATACTATCAAAATTTTCTATTACTGTCAAATGAAATTAGCATGCGATTATTGTTTAAACATACTTTATAAGCATCATAAACATATACAATTGCTATTACTAATTATATAACTCCACAATTCAACAATTGATTTTACAGAACACAAACAATTATGTCGTAACTTCATATATGTATATATATATATATATATATATATATATATATATATATATATATATATATATATATATTACAAATGTTAGATAAATACCTTCAAATAGTATGATAATTTCTTGCAATTGCAGACAATTCTTCTCAATTTCTCTCAAGCCTTCTCTCAATTCTCTCAAGCTTCTCTGAACTTCTTTGCTTTCTTCTCTTAGGCTTAGACTAGACAACTAACTTGTATGCATAAAAATAAAATTGATATAATACTAATACGTATACTTATTAGGATATCAGTTATATAAAAATAACGTATATGTTATTATGTTTCTTATTTAATTTGTTTTATTTATTTATTTTATTAAAAAAAACTAGAAATCTCAAAAGCTATAAGGCTTGTTTGGCAAAAACCCTTTAAATATTAAAGAATTAATATATTAAGCCTTGTTTAGCAAAAACTAAATTAAACTACTTTACTTTATTTTAATAACTCCTTATAATATAGTTATTTGTCACACTATATTTAATCAAGCTTTCATATTTATTTTAATTAATCAAATCACAATTAATTAATTAAATCCTTTAATCATATAACTTAATACAAATAATTAACCATTAAATTGAAATATCAATATAATAATCATTTCCTTAATTCATCAATTATTTATTTAATAAATAATTAACTAAACAAAATAAAATCAATTGAACAAATATTTATTCAACGATAATCACATCCATTAAATATTTATATAAATTAATAAATATTTAATATTACATTTAAAATTCTGGAATATTACAAAATTCAAATACAAACTTCTTTTATACAGTACGAAAAAACGTAGCTGAGAGTTTCAACACGGATAATGTCTCGTAGAGAGTATTCAAACTCAAATAAAGTCATCATTACATTTATTATCACACTATTTCACTGAATAGTGAGGACTACTAATGCAAACATCTGGACCGTCACTCCGTTCCCCGACTAGTCCCAGCTATATTCTCATTTACTGAAGAAAACAATGAAATCAAAGGGTGAGCTCAACTAGCCCAGTAAGAAATATTATGACTAAGATAATGCAGAATAAATTATCGTTAGCCTTCAATAATGTTAAACTGATAAAATATAATAAACATCAAGTTTAACTACAGCGGAACAAGCAATCCATTAGAAGAGTCAAGTAGAACATGAAATCTACTATCTTCTATGATTTAAAAAGTTTATCAACGATTTTATCGCTGAGACTCAGCTTAATAAATAATCCACATCATCGAATCACCCATGCACTACGGCTAAGGATATTCATTAGTATCATGACCACAAATTATCCATGCACTATGGGCCAAGGATATTCGTATTTTCACTGATGGTCATGATCATGCCAACAGTTGTCCATCAATGCACTACGGGTCAATGAGGACTTTTACCACATCATTTGTAATATTACGGTCGTGATTATACCGAATAAACCCTGTTCATAATCATACCAAGTCCATCTATGCACTACGGCCACAGATGATTTTAAACATAATATAAGCATGAGGATGATGACAATGATATAAGAATTCAATTAAAAGAAAGCAAAATATAAATTTTTAAAGATTTATAATTTAATTTATCCAGAATTCAATAATGTCAAAATTGTCAACATGATACTGCATTGTGGAGTAAAATTCAAGAATAATATTGTATCAAAAATTATTTGGACCGAAAAGAAATTAATTTTTATCATGAATAGTATCCCGAGTGAATAGTACCCAGTAAATAGTAACTTTAGGAATAGTAACTCGTGAATAGTAACCCGGCATAAAAAAGTTGAAACTTATCAAGAATGCTCAGAATAATATTTCCATAAAAAGATACTGGATGAAGCGAAAATATCAAGGATATTCTACTAATTTCATGAAGTATAGAAACCAAAACTTTAACAAAATGAGTTTAGAATTTGAAATCTGAAATAAAATAATATTACTTATATACTACAGAGTATGGAAGAAAATATTATTTCATATGAATACTGAACAAAAATAACATCCCTTACCTCAGAAGAATACTGGATACTAGAATAGTAAGGTAGCAGACTTATCTTTTACTTTCTCTCTAAAGTTTCTCTCTCTATAGCTTCTCTTTCTATAATTGCTCTTGTGAGTCTTATTGAATTGGTGAGAATGAAAGAAGAATGAGCTTCTATTTATAGGAAAATATAGTTTCGATAATTGCACATTTTGGGACTCGAAATATTACAGTATAATACCTTCATCTTTTCTTTTATTTTTAATTTAGTCCTGCAAATATTATCAAATTTGCACCACTTCCCCTAATAGTACATCTTGAAAATCAATAGTACAATCATGTGAATCAATAGTACAATCATGTGAAAAAAATAATTACAGTATAGTACTTTCATATATACCTCCATTTTTTATTTAGTCATGCAAGTATTATCAATCTTGCACCACCTCCCCTAATAGTATATGCATGTGAATCAATAGTATACAAATGTGAACAAATAGTTATAAGGATGTGAATTAATAGCAATTAATTGTTCATTTATCCGATTAATTACTCGATTGGTCAATATAACCTCCAGACATCAATTATTATCTGAATAGATGTCGATTTACACTAACACTAATAATCCCAACACAATGGAAATATCAATTTCGTCTTTAATTAACACGAACTTATTCATCATTAATATTATAACTCACAATATTTAACAACCAGATCATTCCCAAGAAAGAGGGGGCTTTTCGATAAGGATTTCTCCCTATTGGCGCGCAATTAGGTGATCAAACCTCTCCTCGACAGAACTTTCTAGACATTGTCAATATTGCAAATAATAATATGAATAACTTTGTCATCTCAATTATTGATTTAATAATAAATAAATTATGCAGATGATACTGTGACAATAATTGAATCAATAATATGAGAGATATTATGCAGTAATTACTGTAGCAATAATTGAGTATAACTGAGTGACTTCTCACGTAAGCATCAATAATCAATACCGTACGCTACTATGCAACCACGCGTATTACTGTACTTTTACCAACAGGTAGTTCACCAGTTTAACGGTAAAATTTTCGTCGTTATTTTTATAAAAAGATAATTCTGTCTTTTTCTAACTACGACAATACTTTCGTTGTGGGGTCCACCAATGATTGTGTCGTCGTACGAATATTCCCTGTTAAAACGAATATTCCCCGACCAATCGAATATTATATAACCACTTGCTTACTTTGCAAAATTTGTAAATAATACCCACAACTATAACATTATATCAAATTCACACCATAATATTCAAAAATATATTTCGAGAAAAATTAATTTTTATTCATAAAAGTTAGGGTCTTACAACTTATATAATGTATCAAGTATATTTGTGTATAAAATACTTGTGATGACAGGTATCAATTATAATAGATTAATCAATTAAATAATACTTGATATATCAAATAAATTCTCTTTTAACTCAAGATATATATTTTTTGTATATTTTGATCTACGTTGTGAAAAATTTGGGCTATTCATGATTTCAAGACCATTTCATCTACTATTATTTGTTAAAAAATATTTTCGAATATTCGCGGTATCTAAGTACCTGAACAAAATTCGTTCATTGTCACAATGGATAATTGATATACAATAATTAGTGAATATTGTATAATGTTATATATATCAATAACAAGTCACTTAGTATTTTAAAGCCCGTGCGGAGGAATTTTCAGAGGAGAATTACTTCCAAATTATATCTGTTATTTAAGTACTGACTTTTTTAATTGATTATTGATATTGTGAATTATATGAATTATATTATTAATATTATATATATATATATATATAGTAATATATTAACAATTTATCTTTGAATATCTATTATATAGTGCATCAAGTATGAGATTAATATAAGTGCAATAATATAAATTATAACTTATCTTACAAATATATTTAACCAATTTTTCTCTTCTTGGTAGATTAGAACTTTATTTAGAAGAGAGAGTGAAAGCTTTATTTGACAGAATGTAAGCAAGGAGAGTAAGTTTTTCTGATTTTTAAATTGGTGAAGAAAATGAATGAAAAGCCTCTATTTATAGAATTTTGCGTGTTTAGGGTTAAAAAGGTAATTTGGTAAACTAATTTTGAAATTAATGGTCCGGATTGCATTTGAGAACGAGATTGGCTAAGGACAAACCAATCACATGCCCACTATCACACACAAAAGCTTAGCCTTTATTAATCTGCACAGGCACACACGACTTTTTAGCCCTCACGCGCACACACCACATACAGCACATGCACATATATTTAGTGCATGACACACACACACATATATATATATATATATATATATATATATATATATATATATAATATATATATATATATTATGAAAATTCATCCGTGACAAACTTTGCCACGTACTGTTCAGTAACCGAGTTAATCAACGTTGATCTTTATGATCAAAGGCTGAGATTAATTTAAAAAATG